>OY986057.1:11395717-11659611 GCA_963920205.1 Stenodema calcarata | reverse complement strand
ACCGGATCTATGATGATCAAACCCCAGTATCTTTCATTGGTAGTAGTTGTATTAGTACCTAGTAGTAAAACATGCATTCATTCAGGAATCTACAATGATCAGAACAAAATGTAGAGCTATACAGTATAGCTATAATTTGCTTCGTCAAGTCTATCAAAATGAAGAAGACCTACCTATCTGACTCATCGTAATCACACGAATCACTTTTATTTAATCGTTTTGGATTATTTATTCTATTTTGAGTCTTCTATACCCCTTGTTATTTGACTTTTTTCTTTGTACCATTAAGTTTTTATTTATACTTACATAAGAATTGTATATTTGTATTTATTTAGTATCTAACATGTAAATTGTCTTTCGTAACAAATGAAGATAAGTAGGCCTTTGTTTTCAAAGTTTCCACTTATTCTCTTTGATTAAATTTTGGTTTATTATCTTCGATAATGAACCATTGGAATCGCCCAAAGAAAAAAAAATTTTAACCCCCCCTCAAAATTTGTTGGTTTACGTTTCAAGATACGTAGATTCAGAAAATCGAATAAAAAAAAATCCGTCCGTCCGCCGTACGCCGTCCGCCGTACGCCGTCCGCCGTCCGCCGTCCGCCGTCCGCCGTCCGAGGCACTTTGCCCAGTTAGCGTTGAGTTAAAATTACGAAATTTGGTTTCTGGGTTTGGACCAGCCCCACAATGATCCACGAAACTTTTCATAACCCTAGGTCAAGGGGAAGGGGTTCAAAACGAATTTTGAAATTTTGAAAATTCCATATCTCGGAAAATTCCCATCAAACGGTATGTTTTTTATTTCATATTTAGATAGAGTTTGTTCCGTAGAATTTTTTAAGACCATCCGCAGCTTTGTACGACCAGCCGTTCGTTCACAATGACGGCTCAAAGATTGTGCCTCACAACCCGATCGTGAATCAAACTGTTGAAATACAGGTCCATTTTCATACTAACAAGCTCTTTGGAACATCATATGGCTTAAGTGATGTCGAGTTTGTTGTTCTGAGGTGCGTTTCGTGCTACGGAAATGAAGGTAATTTCGAATGTTTGTTGGTAGGTACTTCTTTTATAGAAAAATTATTACCGACGTAGTATTAAAAACCCCAGAATTATATCGTATTAATTAATCATAATTAATAATAATAATAATTGGTAATTATAAATACGAATTATCAACACCTAACAATAAATTATAATAATTTTCAGTAGGTACTTGATAAAATTGTTAATAATTAGTGATAATTGACAATAATAATTAATCTGACATTTAGGATCTAGACATTTAGACCTAGTGATCTAGACAGAAGGGTGATCTGTACAAAGAAGATAATGAACCGTTGTGTCAAGAATTTGCAGAGTTTTAAATTTAAAAAAAAAAAAATAAAATTGTTTTATTCTCTAATCACACGTCTTAGTTGGTCGATACAGATGTAAAATGGACGAAAAAGAATTCGTGAATCGACACACTGTGCGACAGGCGCAACAACGACTCAAAAAACGATTTCATTTTTATGACTGCGTTTTGTGTCAAAGGGAACTTGGTGCTGTCAACATGTTTCCAGAATCATAATTGGTCAGTCGGCTTCAGGATTCCGCTCTCAAACCGGAGCACTTTGAAGATGAAGAAACGTGGTTGATACGTTTATATTTATATTTGATTCGTACTTGAGATGTTCTTCATGGACATCATATTCTTTAATGGAGACATTTTACATAAAACCAATTATTTCTTCGAAAATTCGCTCTTATAGCCATGCTGCATGACTGTGGATTTTTTTTTTTTCTTCAAATGGTTCCGGGGTATCAGAGTGGCGATCAGGCAGATTCATCAATGACTTCAATGAATTCAGCAAAATAATGACATGGCGTGGATGGTACTGACTCATCAACTACGACCGCAGAACCCATTTTACCTCCTCAGCCATCAGTTATCGTTACATGGAGAAACAATGATGAATTTCGACGATGGCTTATTATTTTATACGTAAAATTCCACGGCCGATCAATTTGAAATTTGGTATGGATCTTTTTGGTTTTGATAATAGAAAAAGCCCTGAAAGTTTCAAGTCGCTAGGTCTAAAAGGAAGTTCTGCTTCTTATTCAGTTAGGCAAGGATCTCCTTTATTCTTGCTTAAGTTATTCATTTTATTAATCTATAATTTTAATAATAAATAAATTGGTAATTTATAAATTTATCAATAATTAATAATTAATTATAAATTTTAATAAAATTATTTTATTTATAACTTTATTAGTTTGCTTAATTTGTTTTTTGGGGGATGATTTATAAATGAATATAACGATCCAACGACTTCTATACGTTCCAAACTATGTGCGTATCTTCTGTATACAATTGCGATTTCTTCAAAATTGCTCCGTAGCTTTTGGTGAAAATGAGTGAAGGTGTGTTGCTTCACTTTCACATCTTTGCTCAAATCTGGCTCGACTTCGATCATACTCAATCAAGTTACGTGATTACGTGAGTTACGAAGTTACGTGAGTTGCACTTTACAGAGATACAATTACAAATTCAAATCCCACCTTCCCGGCATAGGAAAATTTCATCAGGGCTATGAAATAGATCTTGAATTATTGTAAATTTTTTGGAGTTGATTTTTTGTACACCAACTCTCCAGGTGTACCTGAGGACGTAAACCAAATTTCAACTCTTGGGACCATCAGGTGTCGGGGGTATAACAGTTGTAAAATCGCTATTTTTCACGTTTTTCCTGTTCTTCTTCGTCTCGTTTTTGTTGTTGTTGTTCATTGACAGAGCTACAGCCCAGCAGACAAAACGGATCGAGCTGAAATTTTGCACACACGTTTTTTATGCTCCAATTAGTCCCCTTCCTCCACCCCCCACCCCCCCAGTTAGGGGAAAGAGTAACTGTCAGTAATTTTTAGGAATTTCCAATAGTCATAAAAATGAGCTTCCTAAGAAGGAAAACAAAGGAGTTATGATGGTTTTTCTATTTTCGACGATAAAAATTAATCGAAAGTGGTGCGGGTGGTCCTGAAATGTCCGTTAGGACTCAATAATTTTGAACTAAATCTCAATCGATTTGGCAAATCCACAGCCAAAAATACGTGAATAAATTCCACATCTACTGATTTCCGAAAACATCAAAGTTGAACGGTGGTCAGAAAAATGTTCGTAGAGTTGCGGCCGTTTAAGGGTCGATAGGAAATTTAATGGGCTAACGAATGAGTGTCACTTTTCCCAACGGTTCTCGAGTTATTCGTGATTTTTGGTCAAAAATCGTGGGTTTTACGTTCTGCAAATTTTCTCTAAGTCCCACACCAATTACAATGATTCTCAACAACAAAAATTTGCATAATTCCAAAGGAAAAATTCAACAAATTTTCAAAAAAAAAAAAAAAATCTTTTTCAAATTCAACTTTTTTTTTAATTCAAAGTTTTGTTTATGTTTTAAATGTTTGAACCATCACCATATTGAACCACCATCATGTTAAGAAAGTATCACTGTACCAATGCAAAAAGATGTGATATCCCCCAAAAAAGAACTACTTTGTAAAAACTGGCCTGCCAAAAAACCTGCTCAGCCGCACTACATGTATCATCTGATTCTCCGAAGCCTTGCAAAAAGCTCCCACTACAAATTCAGTAGCGTGATGCTGGTCTTAGCCGACGATAATATCGTCTTATTATGTATCCTTCATTGAAATCCAAAAGGCTAAGACATTTTGTTGCATTTTTTTTCGAGTGCTGAGTTCAAATATAGATGGAGCTCATCAGGGTATCAGCAATCAATAAGCGTTGTACGGTTACACTAGACGTGGTTTTGGTTTAATTCCTACAATCTTATCTTGAATCAATTATAACTGACATGAAAAATATGCAACCAAAACATTGCAGCTGCAAGAGCAATAACAGGCAAAAGGGTCACTTGAAATAAGAAATAATGTAGTAGTAACAAGGCACAGAAATAATGCAATTACACACTGTAACGTAAAACAGGTTTGTAATTAATGATATTTTGGTAGAAAGGAAAAACATCGAATGTTTTTAAACATCGAGTAGGTACCTACTCGATACCCATCCCTAGTCAAATGTAATTGTTGTGTTATTAAAGGTCGATAACACTGGTCGTCGGAAAAGACCTTTACATATTTTGGGTCCATAAATAGACCATAATCATCAAATCATATTTCGTCATTGATGTGTAAACTATTTATGTTCACAAAGAACTTGTTCTGTAAACCTTCGTAAGGTGCGTCATGATCCTCATCTGAAAACTCTACACGTGAAAATGTTTTAAACTTGGACGATAACATTAGACAAACTGTATAACTACGTGCATAACGCTGTGATGCGATCGTAATTTGGTAGTAGCCCAATTTTACCCCTTAGAGGCGACCCTCGTGGAGTAGCTGCTCTACAGCAGTGATTCTCAAACTGTAATCCGCGGTCAATGTTCATGTGGTCCATGAAAATAACATCAAGTGAAATTTGTCCTATGTCATACACATGTAACTTTTGTCGAAATATTAATTCTATCGAATGTGGTCCGTCTCGGATTCTGAAGGGTGCGAAGGGGTACCTACTGAATAGTGAAAAGGTTGAGAACTACTGCTATACAGTACCCGGAACTTGTAGGTACACGGTACCAATACACGGTGTATTGTTTTGAAGAGTGTTGATACATGTTGGACAGACAAATTGTCGCGGAACATTTATTGTTGGACTCACCTTCTGAAGCGAAGGGTACTCAGAAGTGCCAAGGAAATGCGATTTCCTACCGTTGGGTTCCGCGTCAGTGTTAAGTGATTTTTTTCCTATTGTAACTTACATCACAAATAGCACTGAGTAGGTAACGTCGGAAGGGGAGTCGGCGGCTAATAAGAGCAACGGGAGATCAGATCACCAACTGGAGGCGGCTCAGCCAGCGTGCGGTGGGTTCGGTATGCGTGGAGGAGCGGAAGCAGCGGGACCCGCAGGCGCTACCTACATCAGCCCTGCCGCCGCCGATCTCACCGCCATCTGTCGACTACAGCAACAACTACCCGCCACTAAGAAACTCTTCTACTCCGCTTATTTGTCCCACAGTTTCACATTTTCCGTTTCAGACTTCAAAGGATAAACGTGGATCAGTGACGTAGCAAGAAATTCAATAACGGGAGGTGGGTCCAGACTAGGGCCTACCTACTGCGAGAAGTATGGATGACAAATAAAAGGGTTCCGGGGCCCTCCGCACGAACATTTCGCATTTTTTTCCCTCAGGAACAGGGTTTTCACATATTTGAAAAATAAATAAATAAACTAAAACAAATGAAATTTAGATCCAGTTGGATTTACGAATGGTTCTATTTTTGTTTTTACAAATGACAAAGTAGGTACCTATCCATCCCAGGATTTATAAATAAGAGAACAATTTAACGTATCAGTTGGTTATGGTCTTTGTACGTAGGTACCTTCGCATTCCATGCGCAGAAAGATTTTATAGTCCGATACTGATGAAATTTTCGAGATATCTATGCTATTAAGCTGTCATTTGGTATGTAGCCTCCTTTGGGCTTTAACTTGACGCGGCCTAGGCCCCGGATCAGCTGGATGGCTTCTATATCTAATTCCTATGCTAATCACACTATGAAGCTGTCATTTGGTATGTGGCCTCCTTAGAACTTTAGCTTGACGCTTCCCAGGCCCTGGATCAGCTGAGTGGCTCCTACAGGTAGTTTCTATGCTATTCACACTATGAAGCTGTAATTTGGTATGTAGCCTAGGTATGTAGAACTTTAGCTTGACGCTTCCCAGGCCCAGCAAAGTGGCCGCTAAAGCTAATTTCTATGCTAATCACACAATGAAGCTTTAATTTGGTATGCAGCCTCCTTAGGACTTTCACTTTGAGCAGCATATGCCCAGGATAAGCTGAGTGGCTCCTAAAGCTAATTGCTGTCATGTATACATGGCTAAAACATGTTTTGAGGTTAGGTATAGCAATTTAGCCGCAAGGCTCCAAACGAAAGAAGGGGCCCTTCTTTCGTTTGGAGCCTTGCGGCTAAATTTCTATAAGCATGGAACCTGTTTCTACCACTTCAGCATTGAAATTAGCTGAACGTCGGCTTATACTGCTTCGAGATAGACGCAATTTCACTTGCCAAGATCAGTCAGTTTGTTCTATTTTAGGCGCTACGTAAGTGTCGAAACATAAGCTCTACAGTTTTGAGGGGCAGTTGAACATTTGTTCTTCTTCCCTCAGAAATGCAAAATCTGCAATGAGAAAAAGGCAAACAAAAATAATTTTTTACAAGTGCACGCGATTTTGATTAAGTATTTTAAGGAAACTCTGGTTCTGTTTATATTTTACCCTTTGATAATTAGCTTTGATTTTCATGTTAATGGAATAATTAATGATTACCGATTTCAGATAAGTAACTTATCGTAAAAGAAATGACAACTGTTGTCATTAAAACATAAATCGTGATCCCTTCTGTTTCTGTAAAGAGGTTCACAGCTCAATCCCCAGCTTTGTCCACATGATGATTTTTCAAACAAGGCGGGAAGGCGGACTAGGGTGGTGCACAGTCATGGAAGAATGAAATTCCTTCTTCGGTGGTGCTCAGTATAGGATCCGTCCATGGAAGAATGAATTCCATGGGATCCGTCGTGGAATCAACACAATCCGCATGCATATGGATCCTGTAAACTAGATTTGAGTAATCCGTCGGCTGCGCTGCCTACGTCTGAAGGTGCACGACGGCGGCATCTTGTGTCACAAATATGAACTTTATAAAGTTTTTGCGAGTTTTGTCTACTTTTCGTTTCAAAAAGTCTGTATTCTACGCGTATTATAATATCCCCCCAAAAAACACTCCGTGTAAAAATCACCCCGCCTCGCAAATATCATTCTTCAGAGGCCGGAAAAAGTTATGATATCCACTTTCCCCGCCCGCCGTTTTCCTCATTAAGGAGCTAAGTATAATGAAAAGCTTAACCACTTCACAAGCACCGTACCCCTTTCGAAATCTCCCCTTGGCGCTATTGCGAGACGTTTTTATTACTTCCACAAGCAACTAATACTTGATGGTGGTGGTTAGGGGAAGGAGGATCAGGTTTGTAGGTAGTGAAAGTAATAAAAATACTACAAATACAAACTTTTTATACAAGTATTAGTTGCTTGTGGAAGTAATAAAAACGTCTCGCGATAGCGCCAAAGGGAGATTTCGAAAGGGGTATGATGCTTGTGAATTGGTTAAGCTTTTCATTATACTTAGCTCCTTAATGAGGAAAACGGCGGGCGGGGAAAGTGGATATCATAACTTTTTCCGGCCTCTGAAGAATGATATTTGCGAGGCGGGGTGATTTTTACACGGAGTGTTTTTTGGGGGGATATCACATCTTTTTGTTGTTGAAGTGGGTCATTTTATAAAGAAGGTCTATGCAAAATTTCAAGTCGATTGGTCCGGTTACCCAGGCTGTAGACTCGTCAAAGTTGCCAAAATTAGCCTAAATTTCAGTTTTTTGTTTCTAAAAGTTTTTGGGTTGAGATAATGGGTTAAACCTTTCAAAAGGCACTGTCTGATGTTGAAACGAAGCTCTGTGCAAAATTTCAAGTCAATCCGTGAAGGTGGAAATGACTAACTGATTGACGAGAAGAAGAACAGGTAAGGGTGAAAAACCGGGTTTTTGAAGTTATATAACTCGGCTCCCTTTAAATACGTGGCCCCAAAAAATTGGAAGCTGCCCTCTATTGAAAGCGAACATACTGTGATACCCAGCAACTCGGAACATCACATGATAATGGTTTAAAAAATAATACAAATGAGGAACTTTTCAAACAACTTTCTTCTAAAAAAAAAAAAAAATAAAAAAAAGTAGTTTTTGGCACATTTAACACGGTCATTCCTCAACAAAAATTGGCAAGAGAATCCCCTCTTCGCAACCATTCCACAAACAGGAATAAAATGACTGACTATCACAGCACTCGAACAATATATGTGTCCAAGACATGACTTGAAAATTTCATTTAATAATAATATTTTAAAAATGTCTTATTAAATAAGTCATTAATGAGTCATTGTTAATTATGCAATGTTTCCGCTAAAAAAAATAAATTATTGAATGCAGCTACATGTTCGCTTCAGTATTCATTCACTCGAATCAACACGAAGAAAACACGATCAATTTTTTTTTCTCGGATTGGTCATGATTTTATCGAGAAAGGGAAGGGTGGAGTTTATCATGGCGCACCCAGTCGTGGTGCCCGAAAAAATTAATCTACATTGCTTACCTTGTTGATGAGGGTAAGTGAATGAATCATGAAGCTAGGACACAACCTTGAAAATTCACTGCTTTGATAGTGAATGATTTTAAAATCTGAACCAGTCCATTTTGCGATCAAGAGGTATCATCGAATTATGCACAGCAGAACCAATGTCTATTAATGACGTAGTGAAAGTTGAAGTTGGGAACTTCCAGTTTGGACAAGGTGAGTGGATGAAAAATTCAGTATTCCAAGATTTTTTAACAATAAATAGAATTATTCCATCATTTCCACTGGATATGGATAATAATGAACACACTAGCTTGTTTTTTATGAATTTTTTTTTTAGAACCATAAATGCAACACAAAAGGCACAAAGTCTTCTGGACAGCGATCTTAGGTTTCTGGGAGAATGACCCATATGGGAACCTGCGGCCCTCAAACGATGACAGCGAAACTACCGGGCGCCATTTTTTCGTAAGTAAGTAACGCGCCCACTTCCAATACGGCAGTTGAGCATCCAGTTGAATCCATGACACAAATGACATCACCCATAGGATCTAATTTTAGAATGATAGTAAACGCATGCGCCACGCTCACTATTTCATTCATCAAACTCTGTCTGTTTTCATAAGTTTATCATCATCGCTACAAACTAGTAATGATTGTGTGACGAAAGTGGTTAGTATTTTATATTTTTATTTTGTTTTTGTTATTCTCCGAGTCCCTACACAGCTCGGAAACTCACCAGTCGAATCATGGAAGTGTTTTGTAATCTATTTCTAAACTTTTGATGTTATATTGCCACTAATGTGACAATCGTTTTCACTCACAACTCGCTCATAAATTTTCACGATAGATGCTCCCGATCTCTCGCCTTCCTTCAAGTAAGTACCCGAACATCAGTAAAAATTGTTAAGAATTATCAGTGCTGTTATCTACGGAGATGCTCTCTCGCCAGTCTCACAGGTTATGAGTGCTCTACATGTACCTGTAGGAAGGGATCTACTCTAATCGGTACATTTAATCTTACCCAAGAGAATATCAGGAAACAAAAAAAAAATAATAATAATAAATAACATAAATAACAATAACAAATACGAAGGGCCTATCTTTCTGTAATTGTTGGCCTTAGTTATTTTTAAATTCTAAACGCCAATTAAACGAGACACCAATTAGGTATCTTACGTCTAGCCTTTCTGTTTCTGGCGGGTTAGTGTTGTTTAACCGTAAATTCAATTACCCAGATTTTTGCCGTGAGACAAATACTGCTAATAAATGAACTGTGAACATAAATAAACATGTGAGCTGATTGAAGTTAGAGATATAAGTTCTCCTTATTTTATAAATGTTTCAACAAGTAAGCTTTTTTCTAGTGACCAAACTCAATTACTTTTCAATTTGAAGCTTTAGTGGAAGATCTACCGAGAATATACCTATTGTTGACATCAAATTCCGTGTAGGTAAACAATTGAGGATGGGGTGAACGATGTATCTGTTTGAACGATCTTATCCGAGGGAGAATTTCTAATAAGAAAATGACACGGGTCACTACTGTAGGTACGTTCCCGGGATAGGGTGGAAACAACTAAACTGCCGCTCATCGATGACATCAGTGTCATTGCCGGCCTTTCATAGGAGTATACAACACCGGCGGTTTTATTAGTCGAAATGTTGGCTTGACTCAGGTGGACTCAAAAAGATGAAGTTCAGGTGCCAAGGCAACTAAGGGTTAATTGTATAATATTGATGTAATTACTGGGAACGCCACTACTGGTTCTAATCATTTCGCTTGCCTCACCTCCCTAGGGCGTGATTTCAAGTTCGATAAATATCGTGATTTCATGGCAGAACGGTAAAAATTGCATATTGTTCGCATTATGTATAATATACGAGTACTGTATACGATACTGGGTTATGGGTAGCAACTTCAGAAGCTTGTGGGATGCAATGAGGGACAGCAAAACTCGTTTCTCCGGTCTAATTAGAGAAGAATATAGAGATTTGGCACACCACGGCAGAAAGGACGACGCGACGGACACACCAGTAGACACGTTGCGCGATTTTGGTTTCAGAGACGGTTCACACGCTACGTCTTATTGTACGTTTTGGGGGACATTGCGAATAGCCCAGTCCGTGGAGCATTTAAAAAGGCCGTACCTTGCAAAAGGTGGTGTAAAAGATTTTATTGTTTTAATCGGTCTGTGTGGGACCCAATAACATGAATTCAGAGTTTGCACACTAAATTTCGAACGGAAAAACTTTTGGTAGCGAAAAACCTCGAAATTTTCGGACTTTTTCGATTTTTGGTTTATAACTCCAAAACTGTCACACTTCCGCCAAAAGTCACTATATACAAAACTAAAGTTGATGAAATTCTGCGTCGATTAAAAGAAAAAAGCCCTAAATCGGCCGAATTGGAAATAGGGCATCAATCTGAGAGTTGAATAATCTCCAACATTTTGAAATTGGTCAATGTTTTGACATTTTAGGTACTTATAATCCTATCGGCATTGCTCGACTATCACTACCACAGTGACCCCTTTTATAATAAAACGTACCTACCAGAAAATTGTTGGAAAATTACCTAAAGATATAATATATATGGAAAATTACCTAAAGATATAATATATATGGAAAATTACCTAAAGATATAATATAAAGATATAATATATATAATATTATGCAATGTAGTTAGTATCTATAATATGACGTAATAATGTATCAACTACCTATACTACTATATCAAAGTACCTGTGTATGGATGTGTACCTACTTACATATAGACGCACACGTCAGCCAGAAGTGGTCATTTTTTGACGAAAGTGGTTATTATAATTATGGTATTTAAGTTATTGAATGTGTAAATAAAAAGGTGCATTCGTGCTATATTGATGACGACCCCTTCGGCTTATTGTTGGGATGGGGATTTGACATTCTCGCAGCAGATTGCTGAGGAGTGCTTGCAGAGAGCGGAGCAGTACAAACCTGCTTTGTTGCAGGAGCAAGCTGCTGTGATGCAACCACTCTCGCAAAAGCAAGACACTGTCTTCACAGACTTTCCGGTGCTGAATCCTGCTCCATTGTTATAGGGAGGAGTCCCTGTGGAAAGGATGGCCAGCCCCACTGCTCCGGGGGCATATCGTTTCGAGCTGCATGTGAAGTTGGGCTAAGTCAAAGCAGTTCCACCTTCTTGTTCGAAGCCAGCTTCTGAAAGAGGGCGAACCGCAGTTCGTCAAGGGTGGCCTCAGTAGCCTTGCCAGAGTACAATATCTTCAGGAGGGCTTCTCCAGCTTGGGCAATTGCATCGTGGGAGCTCCTTGAGTTATAAAAAGTTTCCACAAGGTGTGGTTTGTCACTTAATATTTTGCCAAATTTCAGTTTCCCTTTCCCATATACTGACGATGTCGTGTCACAGCCGAACAGTGAAACAGAAGTGTTCTTGATCTCAAAGTGGGAGTGCTAATCCTTCCTTGCTTAACAGATCGGCGTTTTGCTGCACTGATCATTCTAGGGTCAACATATTTCTTATAACAAAAAGAATATATATCTACCTATATATCTATCTGGATGGCTGGCTCTCCCTCACATAACCTCTCTCACGCCGGAGAAGCATGAACGAACTTAATTAATTATGGTATTTACACATTCAATAACTTAAATACCATAATTATAATAATCACTTTCGACATAAAGTAGGTACCTACACATCTATACATGGGTACTTTGATATAGTAGTATAGGTAGTTGATACATTATTACGTCATATTATAGATACTAACTACATTGCATATATCTTTAGGTAATTTTCCAACAATTTTCTGGTAGGTACGTTTTATTATAAAAGGGGTAGTGATTGTCGAGCAATGCCGATAGGATTATAAGTACCTAAAATGTCAAAATGTTGGAGATTATTCAACTCTCAGATTGATGTTCTACAAATTTTAGGGCGAGGGGTTGGCGATTGAATGTGAAGTTGTAGCAGTACAGCACATTGAAAATCGAGTAGTGTCAGTTTTTGCAAAAATTGAAAAAAATCGCCATTTTTTTATCGATCGTAAAACATTTCCTATTCAACTTTAATTTTTATATAGTGACTTTTGGCGGAAGAGTGACAGTTTTGGAGTTTTGACAGCTTTGTTATAAACCAAAAACCGAAAAAAGTCAGAAAATTTCGAGGTTTATTTTGGCTACCAAAAGTTTTGCCGTTTGAAATTCTGTGTGCAAACTCTGAATTCATGTTATTGGTCCCACACAGACCGATTACGCCACCTCCCCTTCCACTCTGAAGCCAGGCGATGTCAGCGCCACAACCGGGTCCTGTTTGTGACGTCAAACGGTCACCTCGATTTTAGCGGCTTCGTTAAATCTGCGCTCAGCGTTTTTGAAGCTTTCTCCTCAAGTAATTTTTTTTTAATGAATACCGCTGGCAATAAACGTAACTCTATGGCCGAACTATACAACGAAAGGATGACATTCGGAATCAATTCCCCATTGACAATAGGCTGAGCTTTCCATTCTCAAATAATTGCGCCAGTCATCAGTTTCGCCCATCAGTTCTTTCTGTAACGAGACGTGGGAATACTTGCTTCTTTTCAGAAGCCAATCCCTCGACCATCTTGTCTTTTACATCTTCATGTCCTCTCAGTCGTTGAGTCGTTATAAGTCACAAAATTAAAGCAAGCATCCGTGTTTCCTCCATATAAATGTAATTTCGTAAATAATCAATTATCCCAAGTATTTTTTGTAGCTCCTTGACATTTGAAGGAGGTTTCAGATTTTTAATAGACTCAATTTTAGCAGGATCGGGCCTGTGCCCATGTTTGCTATAAAGCATACCTATAAATTTAACTTCATCAACGAAATATTGAAGTTTCTCTGGATTGAATTTTATGTTGTTAGCTCTAGCTATTTCAATAACCTGCTTTACAATTCATTCAAGTTCTTCCTTTGCCTCAGCATAACATAAGACATCGTTAAAATAAACTTTGACGCCTTTCACTTGACCAAAATATTAGGCAATAATTTCTGAAAAATGTCAGGCAAGCACGATAGGCCAAAACTTAAATAGGGGAGCATTTTTCCTGGTTGACTACTATAAAATTGACGTAATGCTAAATCTTGTTGTGACATAGCTTAAGTCTAATCGAACCAACAGGTTGGATTTTGTAACCTCCAGTTTTACTCCTGTATTCGTCATTACCCCAGAACATTCAAATCTTCAACAACCCCCAAGGGTAAAATAATGGTCTGGGCCCCACTGTCTAGTTTGAAAAATATAGGTTTAGAATCGTGCAACACGAGTTCCTCTATCCATTCACTAGTCTCAGAAATGGCATTAAGTTGAAAGGATGCATTAGTTGCAGCACTGGTCGGTCATCTTCTTGGGATTCTTGAAAATGGACGGGGCAGGCTTCTCAAAATTTTTTACTTCTGCATGATTTCCGTCAGCGCGCGGGCGATGAAACGACGAACCCCTTCCTTGGAAGCGACCATACGTATCGTTTTTTTTTACAGCTAACACTTCCGACTTGATAGAATCGGCGATGACTTTGGAATTAGATTCAGCAAACTCAGTCCCCTTGCAGAAGTTGATCATTCTATCCAACGATGGGTTCTCAGCAACAGCTTGGCTCGCAGCTCATCTGAAGAAATGCCCAGGGTTATTTGGGCTCGGAGCAGTTTGTCCTCCTGATCAGCAAAATCGCAAGATCTGTACCGCAAATCATCATAAAAACGGTCGAAAGGTTCACCCAACTGTTGTTTCCTGTTGAGGAACGTGAAAATGTCTATAACGTCATTCACTTTAGGGACCCAAAGTTTTTCGAATACTTCTAGGATACCCCTGATCGTTTCATCATCCCTTTGAGTCGTCGTGATGCTGGTCCCAACGCCGGTGCACCCATCAGATTTTTCATTCTAGCCACCTGAACAGCTCGCGGATTCTTGTCAGTTTCAGACGCAATGATGCAGTTCCATGCTTCCTCTATGAACTCCTTATAGTTCACGGACAAATTCCCATCCAAATTCAGAGGGGATGGTTTGGTAAAATCCATCAATGTAAAATAACCTTGCAGTAGGCAATGTGGAAACTCAAGCCTAACGACGAATCACTGCAAATCACGACTTGTAATCACTCAAAACCAAACCGAACCACAACTAGACTCCGCCATGTTTGGTTCTAATTGAAAGCTCAGTTCAATAAAAGCGTTTTATTCAATTGTCAAAAATACACGCACCGACTACTGTCTTCCATTCAGCACGCTGGACTGACTAACTTTACAAACGCCCCACTAGAGGGTGGGCAAGATGCTTATAAAACAAGAGAGCCCGAGGCTCAAATCCTTATCCAAACAAACACACTGTGATTTTATGCGAGAAACCTACTAAGTGCTCTAAACCTACTCGGATATTCTTGAATTGTTATTTTGACAATTCCTACTATGGCGACCATTTGACTATGCTCTCATCATGCCCCACCAGTAACCCCGATCGATGCTGTAAATAATGGGACTTGGAGGATCGCTAGTGCGAGATTGAAGTGCTCGATTCAGTTTAGATTCTCTTCCATGGTCAAAAATACTAATTTGGTACCCTCAGCTATTTCCCATTATTATATCTCTTGGTAGAATAGATCGTAACCTTGTATGTTTGTCCTCATTTTGGCGTGCTCTTGATTTTAATCACAACTGTTTTGTGTTTGTTGCAGTTATGATCCTTCCACCTGTCATTTTAGTACCATTCCCTTGCTCGCAATTAATGGCAACTTTTTAGGACCATAGATTTGTGCGCAAAAACCTGAACAATGTTATAAAACAAAAGAATGGCAGGTTTGTACATAGATGTAACTTATGATGCACTGCATAAATTACCTATCGTTGATTTACATGACAAATTCATACACGTCTAATGTTATTCATACATTTTCAGTGTTCCTCTAGAGAATGATAGTGTCTAACTGGATATTTCCACAATGGGGAACTTTCTTGACAAACCTAATACAGAAAAGCACAACGAACATGGCTGTGGGAATGGACTTCATTATGGAGTGGCCAGTATGCAAGGATGGAGAGTAGAAATGGAAGATGCTCACCACGTTAGGACTGGACTCGGTCCGGGCTTGGAACGCTGGTCATTTTTTGCTGTATTTGATGGTCATGCTGGCGCTACCGTATCGGCACACTGCGCAGACCAACTCCTCGAGTGTATAGTGAACAGTGAAGAGTTCAGGCAATTTAAAATCTCTAAAGCAATTAGAATGGGCTTCCTGAAGCTTGACAATGCATTACGAACAAAACCTGAGTTTGCATGTGGTCAAGACAAAGCAGGCTCAACAGCTGTGTGTGCTTTGGTTTCTCCCAAACAAGTGTTCATTGCCAACTGTGGAGATTCAAGAGCCATCATCTGTAGAAAGGGGAAGGCCGATTTCTCCACTCAAGACCATAAACCAATCTTGCCAGCAGAAAAACAACGAATCCAAAATGCAGGAGGCACTGTGATGATCCAAAGGGTTAATGGTTCATTGGCTGTGTCACGGGCATTAGGAGATTACGAGTACAAGAAAGTTGAAGGACGTGGACCCTGTGAGCAGCTTGTCTCACCCGAACCCGAAGTTTTCATACAGGTATTATATCCATGCAAATTTTGAATACCCCCATGGCACCATGGCGAGACGTTTTTATTAGTGTACATCTATGTTAATAAAATAAATAAATTAGGCAAGAATAAAGGAGAGGAGCCTTGCCTAACTGAATAAGAAGAAGAACATGGTTGAAGAACCGGGTTTTTGAAGAGTTATATAACTTGGCTCCCTTTAGACCTAGCGACTTAACTCTTTTAATAAAAGGCACTGGCTAAAGTTGAAGCGAAGCTCTGTGCAAAATTGCAAGTCAATCATTGAAGGTAGATATAAGGCTGTAGCCTTGACCGTCTGAATAATAAGAAAACTTGGTAATGGGTTTTTGAAGTTATATATCGGCTACCTTTAGACCTACCTTAGACTTGGAACTTTCAGGGTTTTTTCTACTATCCTCACCAAGAAGATCCATTCAAATTGATCAGCCGTGGACCCGTCAAAGTGGCCACAATTAGCCTAAATTTCAGTTTTTTGTTCCTAAAATTTTCTTGGATTGAGGTCAAAGGTCTGTGCAAAATGTCAAGTCCATTACCCAGGCTGCAGACTCGTCAAAGTGGAGACTGCTAATCTACAATTTCTGTTTTTTGTTTCTAAAACTTTATTGGGTTGGGATAATGAGTTAAATGTTTTGGGCTAAAAAAGGCTCTGTAAGAAGTGGAAACGAAGCTCTGTGTAAAATTTCAAGTTGGAGAGGCTGTAGCCTTAGCTACGAGTATCTGAATAAGGAGAAGAACAAGGTAAGGGCGGAACTCGTCTCCGTTTTGGACATAGCGACTTGAAACTTTTTGGGCTTTCAGGGACCTATACTGTACTCGAAATCTTTTAACAGGTTTGTTTTCTTGCAAGTTCAAGTTCTAATAATTGCTCCAATATTAGTTTCGTTATTTCTTATTTATTTCGTTTCCTTGACATTTTGCTCGTTGTTGTTGTTATGTGCTGCATCACTGAAATGTAACTAATTGTCCTAATTCCCTGGGAATTTTATTTATTTTTTTGTTTACAGAATCGAGATGGAGAAAACGATGAATTTATGGTGTTGGCTTGTGATGGAATTTGGGATGTCATGTCTAATGATGATGTTTGTGATTATATACACTCACTACTCCTAATCACTGATGATCTAGAATATATCACTAATCAAGTTATTGATACTTGTTTGTATAAGGTAAAACCTCTCAGCAGCTACTTTTCTATTATAAGATAACCAAAATATAGAGTATATTCTGTAGCAGTCAAGGGGGTTGCAGAGACTTGAACTCTCTATTGGGCCACAATGTTAACTTGACTTGAGATACCGGTAGAGCCAATCGCATCTCCTAGCATGTTTCAGATATTATATTTTCAACCTTTCCACAATTTCGAACTTGATTTCTTTTCATTTTACTTTTTCCACTTTGTTTAAATCTTTGCTATTTCATGGCAAACGTGGGATGGTTTTTATTTAATGAAAGAGGCACTTGAATTAATTGAAAAATTTAGTGATGACATGAATTGGTCTCGTGAAGTTGCTGTTAGTACTTGTCAGCGATGAAGCTTCTGAGGAGGGAAAATCAATCGAGGCTGTAGATAATTGAGTATTGGATATATTGTTTTACTATCAAAGTATTTTTTTAAAAACGATGAATTTCTAGATGATGTTTTCTGCTTGCCGGCTGCATCATTCCAATGCATATACAATAAAATCTATGGTTCTGGTCTGCTTCTAATGAAGAACTATGGTGTTTACACTGCTTGTTATTAAAAAAATTTTAAGTTGTAGGATTCTACAATTTAAATGAAATTCAAAAGTCCATCTCCATATTGCTTATATATTTATAAATTGGTTTTAAGCATACAGCTTAGCATCCTGTTCATTTGTTATAACTTTATAGCGCTGCATATACGTAAATTTTGTTTTCTCTGTTTCAATATAAGTGAAATTTCAATTTTACCATGGTCGTTATTTCATTATATGCTTTCTTCTTTCAGGGAAGCAGGGATAACATGAGTATAGTTTTAGTCGCATTCCCTGGTGCTCCAAAACCTTCTCTAGAAGCTATAAGGAAAGATAAAGAGTTGAATTCAATCATAGATGAGAATGTTCGAGGTGAGTGATGAACTCATTTATTGTAAAAAGGTGACCTTGACTAACATTCAGTACTTGAAGTAGGCGTTTCACTTTGAGAGTTTCCTTTTATTGAGTCTTGAAGGCGGAAGAAAATTGTGAATTCATTTGTAAGGAAAACCCAAGGTGGAAATTTGATGTAAACCACTACTCATGAATGATATTTAACCATGTATCAACCTAACCATAATTAATCGATTAATCAAACTGACCCAAGTGAATCATTTCACTACTAGTGGGTCAGCTGACCCAGGAATGTAATGACTCAAGTGTATTTTGATGTTTACTTATTATAACATTAGCCATTTTCTCAATATCAAGTGCTTGGAACAGATATATTGTTGCATATTGCATGTATTCTAAGGGATACATGCAATATGCAACAATATATCTGTTCTAAGGGATACTATATTTTTGCATATTATAAGGGAAACTATATTTAAATTGAACATACGAAACATAAATTGCAGACGCTTAATTACTTTTTAAAAATAATTTCATTTTACAATGAACAAATTGCATGTAACGCGACCGAGTTTGTGAACAGAAATGAGGGCGGGCGATCTTGGGTCACAGAGATTACGGGAAGTGAAGCAAATCAGGCAAGGGCGATTCTGGCTATTGATTCAAAATATTATTTTCCTCTGATGGATGGGTAATAATCAGTAACAATGAATTTTGACCAGGGCTTCCCAAACTGCGGTCTGTGGACCCCCTGGGGGTATGCGGCAAACTTCGAGACAAATTAATAGATTCTTACAAAAATGAACGTAGAGTGAATAAATACAGTTAAAAACTCAAAAATTCATTTTACTGCAAAAATAAATAAAATAATAATAATAATAATAACAATGAATACTGAAAACAAACGTTGATCGGTATAATATCGTGGCGGGCGAGCAGGATTAGTCTCTTGGTCGCTTTCCTGGAAATGTCAGAGTTGTTGTGGTGTAAGTTCATTACCGGGAACTGTTCTCCCCTCTCTCTGCTAGATGCTTCTCCAACACCCTGGATTTTTCCCCAGTAGTAGCTTCTTAAGCTCAAGCTTCTTTCACGAGTGTTCCACCTATTCAAAGTCTCTTTATTAATTAGTTATTTACTCCAACCCTATATGGATTGGTGGCTTAAGTCGGGATCTCTGAAGAAGGTCTTTCACCATCACCTCCACAACAAGTTTATTTATTTATTCATTTTGGAAATACGGGCAAGCCCAATTACATATGAAAATTAAAATGTACAGCAAATGCAGATAACAAGAAAGAGAAAAACCAAATTAAATACTAGTTACTAGGAAAACAACGATGAAAATAAATTGAATAGTATGGGCAAAAGGGTAAGCACCACACCGTGGGAGTACTAGTATAATAGTTGAATAAAAGTGGCAGGGGATAAGGCAAGTAATAACTTCAGTTTTGAGATTAGGTCACTGAAAAATTCGAAGTCCAGGTAAGAATTCAGGAGCAAGTTGGCGGATTGTGGGATGTGATGGAAGTGATAATTAGTTGAGGAGAGGAGGCAAGCTTGCTGTAACCTGTGGAGTCACAAGGCCCACTCTGGCAAGAAGAGCAGGGGGCAGGCACGCCGGTCATGTGGAGCAGTGTGAGATCGGCCTCTCGAGTGGCAGCATGCGGCATAGACCCAGCAGGTTGGCGTAATTCACGTCACCTGAGGGAATACCAAGTTTGTACGCAACGAACCACTGACATTTATTCTGCACTCTCTCCAACTAATACTTGCACAGCATAGTAAGGAGACCAAACTGGGAGGCGTCCTCAAGCAAGATGACCAGAGCCTTGTACAAATTGTCAAAGTCAGCACCTTGCTGAAACCTCGTGTGTTCCTTTTGAGGAATCCCAAAGCCCCCAATGCTTTGCCTGCGATGCGCTCAGTGTGCTCAGAAAAAGTTAGCTTCTTATTGCGAAAAACCCCGAGATCCATCAACTCTGAAGTTCAATACTGAGGTGACAATTTGTCAAACGCCTTTGCGTAGTCTGTCGGTAGGACGTCAGTTTGGCACCCCTTCAGAAATCCCTCCATCAGAAATTCCTGGAATTCAAGCAGATTGGTAACCGTCGATCTCCCTTTCAAGAAACCATGCTGTTGGGGAGCGATGTTAGAGGAGAATCCAACGAGAATCTTTGGAGCTGCACACAGCGAACAGACTGGGCAATAGTGCAAAACTGAATCTCTATCGCCACTCTTGTGAATGGGCGTCGCATAACATGTTTTCCATTTACATGAGAAACAGCCGGACTCGAGTGATTCATTGAAGATGTACGTCAGGGGGCAGTACAAAGCAGTGTAACACGCCCTCAGAAGCACCGGTGGAACTCCATCTGGACTCATACCCTTCCCAACATCCAGTCTTTGGAGCTCATGAAGTACCTGCGCCTCGGACACTCATCAATCCAATGGACACAACGTTCTGGGAGTGGAAAACGGGATCATAGGGAACAGGAGTCTCAAACACTGAGGAAAAATGGCGAGCAAAGAGTTCCACAATCTCACGAGGATTTGAGCCACGGCTGTCGCCCAGAAACGTACTGCTGGGTTTACCACTCCATCCATCTCTATGATTTATGAAATTCCAGAAATGCTTTATGTCAGTTGAGATGGCGTTTTGTACAAAATTTTGGATTTCATTTTGCACTGGCTTCTCAGCATTGAAAAGAGTAGGTAGTCCTCTTCCAAACTGGATATTTTGTATCAAGCATGGACAATTCGCTTTTGCTGAGTCAGTGTAATCAAATCCTTATCAAACCATTTTGGATATGAGAAAGAAATGTTTGCAATTTTAGCAACAAAGAGTTCAATCGCTCTATTGACGATGGAATAGAATAGGTCAATGGCTGTGTTAGTAGTGGTATCTGACAAGATCACTTCCCAATTATACGATGAAAGAAAGATAATCATCGATTGATAACCCTTCTTGAAGTTATAAGAAAACTTCGGATTTGGGAGTATGCGGTGAGAATTGGCTGCAAACGACGGTATGATGAACTTGAATGGTGGGGTGGGTAACATCCGCCACGAAGATGGCCGCGGAAGCCCCAACATCCACATCAGCCACATTGGTGAGGAGCGGAGGTCTGCCGGAAAGACATTATAGCGTGACAATCTAGCACCCGCCTCATCCCTCAACTGGCTCCTCAATTCAACAAGTCTCCAAGTAGCTGCAGTTCAAACAGCCACGTCAGTTGCCTAGATTTGGGATTTGTAGAGACTAACGAGGGTAAAGCTCAGTGTGTGATTTGCTCGGGAGTCCTTCGAATCAGTTCAATGGTTCCAGTTAAACTACGTCGTCACTGTGAGAGTAAACATCCGGCACTCGGGGAAAAACAAACTGATTATTTCAAGAGGAAGCTTACTGAACTGGCTGCTTCTCAAACCTTAATCAAAACTCGCGCAAAAACTAACTGAAAATTCTTTAAAAGAGTCTTATTTGATAAGTTATCGAGTGGCACAGGCAGGTAAAGCTCATTCCATCGCCGAAAGCCTCATAAAACTGTCTGTTAGTGATATTGTCTCTTGCAGACTCGACGATAAAGCAGTTACACTTGTGACATCAGCGCTGTTGTCAAACAACACTGTAAAAAGAAGGATACTTGATTTATCAAGTGATGTGAAGGAATCGCTGGTTTCTCGCATCAATCACTTGCCTTTTTCTCTACAAATCGACGAATCTACAGACGTCGCAGGGTTGGATTTGTCTGCTATTACTTATGTCAGCTATTCGCAATACTCAGGATGTTTCGAGGAGGATCTTCTACTGTGCAATCCACTTCCTGCCAATACGACAGGGGCAGAAATATTCCGTTTGTTGGACGATTTTTTTAAGACGAAAGAAATTCCTTGGAGTAACTGCATTGACGTGTGCACTGATGGTGAAAAAACAATGACTGGCCCAACCGTCTGAACGATTAGATGGACAAAAGAAAAATTGCAGTAGGTAGCTGTCATTGTGTACATAGAGATGCGTTTGCGATGAAACAAAATGTCTGCCTCTTTTAAGAAAGTTTTGGATGAGTCTGTTCGAATGATTAATTATATTAAGGTGCTGCGGTTCACAGTTACAGGAGTTACGTTCTGAAGTCTTATCTCTGTCAATGGACCAAAATATCAATTTTTAATGATGAGAGATGAATATGAGCCTCTATCTGCAATGGATGAATATCATCAGTTTTGGAGCTAATGGCAAAGTTCGTGCATTTAAAAGAAAAATCCAGTTTCGGGTTGAATCTGCTCAGAAGAAAGAGGTGGAGTTTTTTCTGTGTTGAATGATTTTTTACATGAAAACAAACTGGACCTTGAGAAAATTGACTGATGAAATATGTGAACATCTAATTTGGAGAAATCCCTTGAGCACTACTTCCCTACAGCTCGAGATACGATTCTGCACAAACATGAATGGGTGGTCAAACCGTTTTCAGTTTCAACAAATCCAATTAGGAGGATCTTCAACAAATCAAGTGTCTGATAGACATAACTTCAGACTTCACCTTGAAATCTACTTTGGAGTGTCATACTTACTCCCATTTTCGGCTCTGCCTGGAAAACAAAATGTTCCAACCGCTTGTTGAAAAAGCGAAACGGGTTCTTCTTCCTTTTGCCACGACTTACTTGTGCAAATCTGGATTTTCTATTTATGTACCTAGCCACTAAAACTAAGCACCGAAGCCGTCTAGATGTGGAACCCGACATCCGACTCCGGCTATCAAAAATTAAACCAGAAATTTTTAAATTGTGCCAATTAAAACAAACGTGATTCTTCCCATCAATCAAGCTGACTCTAGGTTCAAATCATTACTTTTAAATTTATTCTGTTCGATTACCTACAACAGTTATACCTACCTATCGATTCCGTTCTATTCAATTCGATTTTTGTGTTGTAAATATAGTTGAGTTTGTAAATGTAATGTTTGTTTTTATAGTGATATTCCCCTCTACCGCTAGTAAGGCATGGCCTGGCTACTTAACTAAACTTTTATTTACCACATCTACAAATTTAGTGTCATGTATCTAAATCTAAATACTTGAGTACTGCAGTTGATATTGTTCCATGAAAGGGATCCGCTAACCAAAAGGTTTGGGAAGAAGCCCTGAGTTAGACGATGGGTTCTTTAATAGGTAGATTTTGCTGATGTCCGCAGCGTTCTCAGGCGGCGGCGATATCCCCCAGGAAGTGGTATGAATGCTTATTCATTCGTTCTTATTATGTTAGCGCGTCACTTACAAGAGTATATAATATAACATGAGCTCACAATCATTTACTGATGATTGGAACTTTGGACAGGAACTGATGCTTTTGAAATGAACCTCTAATGATGTTGTCATGCTTTCAAAAAATATGCATTACAACAGCACTTTCAGTTGAAAATCGAAAATTGATTGTTTTGCAGTTCTAATTGGAAGTTAGAAAAATAAAGACGTGTAAAAAAGGAGGATGCTAAGATTTGAAGATCGCAGTGCAGCCAATTTCACAACATGATTTTTCTCTTTTTCTCTAAGAACGTTTCCTGCTCCAATTTTCCTGCTAGGAAAGAGTCGTAGTCTTATTTTTCGTTACCTTCCTAGTACACGGTATACAACAACTGTGAAGCTGGGGATCTAGTTGTAAAAAATGCCTTGAAAAATTCTCTGAATCAAAACCTATTTTACTTTTACTAAAACTATACCTACTGTTTCATTTATAATTTTTTTGGTTGATTTTTGTGATTGATTCTAAAGGTTCACAATTGAATTTACGAGTATAAACCAATAGGGAAAGATTCTTGTATTCATGTCCAATGTACTTATACAAAATCAGGATTGTTAGCCTTTTCTTGTGACGGATAATTATAATTTGTCATTTTGAACAAAAATGTTGGGCCATAATACGTCTACTTATTGAATTTGTCCATTTATATTTCAGCATCTCTCCGCTCGGACAGCAATATGGGTTTTGATGTGATATATCGTGCCATGATTGATTTACCAAACCTTCCTCCTGGTGGCGGATTAAGTGCTAAGTACGTCAGTTATCAATTATGAAAATGACGCTGTATTGTTCACTACAAAGCTGACTCATGCGTGGTACTTTGATTTTCCAACAGGCGCTCAGTGATTGAATCCATCTACAAAGAACTGTGTCCACAGCATGCAGATTCTGTGAGCTGTGATTCTGTCATCTATCCATGAGGTCCTCCTTATCAGTTTCTCCTCAATGTTATCAAAAATATTCAGAACTGAATTATTTGCTAAGAGCTATATGACACAAGGAGAGTAAATGATGGCATTTATTTCTAATGCTTCATTGGGACTTGATTAGTCACTAAGTGTACTTCGGAATTAATCTTAACGATACCTTATTTTGTAAATATACCTGTTATGATAGGATTGAATCGTACAAAGGAAAGTGGTCAAAAAAATAACATTACATAGGTATACAATTTGGGGTCCGTTTTATCCATAAAAATAATTTTATAGATTCAAGTTCAACCTATCAAATTGCCCAAAACAATGATATTACAACGTAGTAAACGATGATTTGTTCAATTATTATATTTTGTGAAGTGTGTATACGCTTTCTTGACAAAACAAGTTTGCAGCGTGAGGCGAATTATATGATTTATAATTTCGAAAATTGAATTTGTTTCCATTGAATGTACCATAACAATAGAAAAAAAGTTGAGCTAAAAGAAAAATGAAATGCATCTCTTTAAACAACGTGTGGTCTGATTTTTTATTTGAACTACCCATTTTAACTGCAATCACAGGAACATCATTCAAATTGAGCACTTATTAGATAGCACATGATCACAGAAGCCTTGTAATTTAGTACCTACGTGCTGACATCCACTGATGACAATTATTTGTATTATTTGTATTTGGTAGTTTTATATTTATCCAAATGATAGTGAGAGTGATATCCTGTGTTCAGAACCGGAAAGTTCAGATTATTAACGATGACGTCACTGACCATCCCACATGGGGGGGGGGGGGGATCTCGACACCATTTTGATGAGGATAATGTGACATTTGGACCCATGCACTTCCTTTATTTACCTTCTCATTTCCTGTCCAACTGTAAAGGAATTCAGGTATACAGTTAAAGACCTTTGATTTTGCTGAATAGAAATACCTGTGTTAGTGAGAAATACCTGTTTATTATGTCTTATCAATAATTATAGTTCGCATGTTAGGCCATGTAATCCTTTGATAACGCCAACAGGTATGTTCAAAAATGTCCATCGCTCCTGGTGTGCCCTGTCAGAAAATTAGATCCCCCAAGTTTGGGATTTATGCACCATACAAATATTTCTGAAGCTCTCATGATGTATACTGGGATATACATATATAGAAATTAAGACTGAAAAGTAGTATATTATTAGGCTTGTCCGAATAACTCAAATCAGGTATATTTGTCTTTAGCATTCTTCATTTTCCAGTAATGCGTGTAAAAACTAAACATGTTTTTTGGTAGGTATTGATGTCGTGCCGTGAGACTTTGATTTATTTCTATTACATTGGCATACATAAGGAACGTTATTAGTGTTGCGCACTGTATAGGAGGGAAGACGAGGAGACCTTGATTGTTTGACAAAACCAGGAATAGTCGTGCAAAGTGAAATGTTATGCAGTTTTTGACAAATGTAATCTACAATCTGACACCAATACAACTGTTTGCAGCCAGTAATCTTAAGGTGCATTGCTTATTTCAAGGACTTGACCGGCTGTTTTCTAAGGGTAAGAACTCGTTCCCATAATTCATTTCAAGGCCTCACCCCTGGGATTCAGGGTGAAAGAGCTGGGATTTGTAGTATGTACATTTAAATATTCAGTTAAAACGTAGATCTAAAATGTTGATTGATTGTATCATGAAGATAGCCATGGGTGAAATAAAATATAAATAAACCAGCCACTTGTCTTCATAAACCCGGGAAGAAATGTGTTTCATCTGGACAAGAGCACAATAAATTTAATGGGGAATTTCCCTTAATTTTTAATTTTTATTGTATTTTTTCCCCGAATATACAAGCTAGGAGAGTAACGGAAATGATGGTCAGCAACCTGAAAAGTCTTCCCAAAAATGTAAAGAATTTAGAGAAGCTGACCGCGTTTGAAAAAGACCGCGGGAGCGAGAAGACCGTATGACGTCACGCGGGGGTTTCGTCTCATTTGTGACGTCAAACGGTCCCCTCGATTTTCGCAGCTTCATTCAATCTGCGTTCGGGGTTTTTGAAGTTTTCTCCACAAGCAAAATTTTGTTAAATGAATACCGCAGGTAATACACGTAGCTCTACGGCCTATAATTGTCGATTCCGAATATCATCCTCCTGTTCTATAGTAAGGCCGTAGAGCTACGTGCATGACCTGCGGTAGGTATTCATTTAATACATTTATTGAAGCAAATGCCCCATTGTTTCTTATCATTATAAATCACACGACTAACTAGGCATTAGATACGGGCACATTTCGACGGTCACCGGGAAAAACTTGGTAAGTCAACAAAAGCAAATTTTACAGGGGAGCAGTTTTGAAGTTCAAAGACTTGTCAAAAATCGCCTAACGGTTAGAAATGTATCATTTTGGTTCTAAAAATCATAATATGCTCTAAATATTACTGGAAACATGTTTCGTTCGCCAATTTCTAGTTTATTCGAGTTTTATAAGACTTACCCGTTATTGCACCATCGACCTACCTAGTTTTTCACGTGCTTAATTCTCAACCAAAAAGAGGTACTGAAATGAAATGACACTGTTCCAACTAAACAAGCAATTTATTCATATTTTTTTTGCACACATGTAGCTTTGTCACACTGCAGAAAATATTTTAATTGTGATAAAAGCTCGATGAAAATAGTAAGAAGCACGTAGAAACTCACAAAAAAAAATTTTTTTTCTCCAAAAGCAGAGAGCGAGTTAAAACAAACAAAACTGATTAAAGTCATATTTAATTAAACAGTGAACTGCAAAATACTTAGGTAACAGAAAATTAGCTTCATAAAACCACGAAAAAACACTTGTTATTCATTATCTGCATTGGTCTCTACTAGATCAGGATCTAATGGTTCTGAATTGTTGGTTTTCAAATTTCTGTAGAAATCATGGAACGTGCTGTCAATGAGTGGCAACAAGTCCATTAAATCTTTTTTCTTAGCTAGGCTAATAGCGTGTGGTCCAGTCATCAGCAAAGGTAGCTGAGACATTTTCAATGGCCTCCCTCTCTTCTTAAAATCAACGCTGCGAAACTCGTCAGCGCTCAAGCTAGTTTTAAAAAATATTATATTTTGCTCCGTTTTTCTGTACTGCAGCCACTGAATTGGTGCCCACAAAAATTGTTGACCAACCCCATCAATCTTTTTAATTTGAAATGGACCTTCTTTTTTTGCTAAAGAAGCGAAATCAAAGAAATGTTCCATTTCCATTTTAACTACCACAAAAGGATTTTTAGTTTTAGCAATCCTCACCAATTGCAACCAGTCATTGAGATGGTTAATTTTCATTTGTGTCCTTTTTTTAGCTCTTTCAATGACTGCATGATCGCTGTCACACTCCATGTGAGTGTGACCGCTGACAAGGAACTTATGGTTAACAGTTTCAAGTCCAGGGAGCTTACTCACGGCGTGCAAAAACATCAGTGCAACAATGTTATTTTTATTCTGGCCGCCGCACTGATCAGAATAATAAGTAACCTCATTGACACTGGATGGTAGCGTCTGTAAATGCCTGTAAAGGCAAGACGCAATTTCGTTAGCCCCTCTTCCAGAAATGGACTCGTCCCACATGAAACAAGTAGCCTTATCGTTGGACAAATCATGAACAGTCAAGTTAAATGACCATAGCTGCCTTTTGTAGAAAGAAACTGAGGTTGTTAAGTATGGGGTTGGCAAACATTGCTGAAGATCAAATGTAAATACTTTTTTTGAAGGGTTGCTTTTAGCAATATCTTTATCTACTCTTTTGAAAGAGTACGCCTCCTCAGCCTTCAAATGATGGTCATTTCGTTCAGCAGTCAGAACCATTTTTTCTTCATCTGACGATGCAGCCTGTATTTTAATCTCGAATAAATCGCATTTATGACAAGTATCTTTTTTTGGTTTTTTGAAGCTTAGATTTTTATTGTTAAACGATTGAGTGTATAGCGTCAGAGACACTGGATTGGGTTGCTGTTCTTTATATAACTGATACATCTTAGAAATTGATAAGTTAGAGGGTAAATACTTTTTAGACGTCTCAGCTCGACAATAATGGCTTTCATAAAACGGAAATGAATCAATGTGCCTGTTTACAACTTCAATTTCGGCGGAAGTACGCTTATTTTTTGGAGGGGCAAGACCTCGACCATCGGGTCTAATGATTCCACATGGCGATAACTTTTTTTTGTTAACTACAGTTTCCACAAAGCCCTTCGTTTCTCCGAGAGACTTCACAAAACAACCTTTGCAAATCGGTACGTCTAGGTTGTTAATTACTAATTTGTAAGAACAAGAGCAAGATCTGATGTCAGAAGAACTCAACTTATGAGTCTTCTTTGGTCTGATTGATATGAGAGATGCAACAAAATTTGCCCTTTTATCTCTACTACCTAAACCCCAATATTCTGCAAAACACTTTAACTGATCTTGTTCGCTTATCCGTTTTTTACATTCCATTCGGCAATTCGGTAAAAATGCAGTCTTTCGAGCTTCCACTGACTTTCCTTTGTAAGATATGTAGCCTTTTCCAGAGTTTCGCAGAATCTTTCTCATTTCCCTTCCTTTTCGACTCGTCCCTGGTACGTTTGTATTTTCAACACATCTGGCACTGTTGCCATCGGATACGTCTTGGCGAGGTCGCTTAAGGTTTGCAGAGCGGATATCTAAAATGGAATTATAAAGGGATGTTCAGCATTATGAAGATCTTGGAAATGATAGGGAGGGACACATGACTGCATAAGTATTTGGAAATAATTACATGCAAATTATACATCTTAGGTACCTTGAACTGAATCGCTGGAGGAAGATGCTGATTCGTTATTGATATCATAGTTGGGGTCAGCATCGGAATCATCTCCCAATAATTGTAAGTCTGCGACGAAAAAAAAAATTAATACATTTGGAGGAAATAAGTGTTCGATGAATAGAATTCCATGTGAGTTAGAGAAATATGCAAGAAAATATTATTATCACTGTCAAGTTGAGAGGAATTACTCAAAGCATATCTACCTTCATTAACTTCATCGGTATTAACTTCATCAGGAAGAGTAGAGGTTGAAAACAACTGATGGCCATCACTCAAAACTACAAAACAAAAATTTCGAAACAACAGAATGACGGTCGAACTGGATTATAGAAATTGAGTACACAAAGACCCTTGAGGGTGTTATATCCCTATTTGAATTCAAATAGGAATATAATCGAAAGCAATTGAGAGATTGTAGCATCAAATACGCAATAATTTCTAGAATTCTGCTAGTATGTTCTCATTCAAATCATTATCACTACATTGGTACATTAAATTTATTTATTTATAAATTTGTATTCCCTACCTTGTGTCGAAGTGTCGCCCTCAAGATGTCCAAATACATTTTCTTTCAACTGCGAGAGGAACTGTGCACGCCGAGCCATGGCACGTTCAGTATTTATACGATAGAGATACGAGAAATATGCACTCCCGAGCGAGTATGGATCTCGACTGAAACATGTGTCTCATAGGTAGATTCCCAACCCTCAAAAAAAAAAAAAAAAATGAAAACCTGACTGTTGGACTGTTCCTAGAAAATAATACTGAAAAACACTCCCTAGAATCCCAGCCAGCAGCTTCTCAATATAGGGCTCAAATCCTTTATCAGGAAAACAAAAGAACAACACGCCAAACCTTCCAAGAAGGTGAATTGTTGGTTAAATAGACCTAAATACCCTCGACGTAAATATACTTCGACAACGTGAAACGGTCGAACGTGAAACGGTAACTCTATTTCTCCATATTTGATCAGCCAAAGATAGTGTTCCAAACAAGGCAAGTCCATCTACCATGTTCTTCTCTCTTCTTCTTTAATTGAACGATACTAGGTAGCTTCACTTATCTACGTTTGGTCTCGATATCGGGATTGGGATAACGATGGTATGTAAACATATCCAATGTGAGTCGAAGCTTTTGGAGATGTCCAATAATGCACATCCATTTCACGTCGTAGTGGTTTGGAATAGGACTCGCCAACTTTTTCCCCGCGTGAAGAACGCGATTTGGGTTGACAACATGCATTTACCTGGTTTTTGCCAAGTTTTTCCCGGTGACCGTCGATTTTACTGTTAATAAATTGCGAATGATGTATGGCATACGATTCACGTAGTTGAGGTTCCTTAATAATAATGTTTGGTACTGTATATTTCCATACCATTTGCTTCATCTCACCGTCATTGGGATGAGGTGTTGGTGGTATCTTTAAAAGATAATTATTTGGTTTTCTCCTACACAGGTAGCTTTTTTTATTTCATATCTCCTCTGAACCAAAATATCCTTCTATCCAAACATTCCCCATGTAGGTCACAAACACAATTATGGCCAGGTATCTGCTAATGTAAGCTGAACCATGGTGAATTTGGGGATAGTCATTCGAAAGACTTGATAAGGTGTTAGTTACTCAGAAGGCAGTTTACTGGCATTTGATTGTGTTTTGTCGTCGCTCACTATAGTACCAAATGCGTGTTGGATCCGAAGGTCTTTAAGGCGTGCCAGAGGTGCTTCAATGAAAAGATGAAGGAGAAGTGCTGCCAAGTAGCTGAAGACTATATCTCCACATGACATCCACACCTAAAATTTAGCGAAGACACATTTAATTAACAGAATTGCACGGATATTGGATTACCTGGTACCTACGACAACCTTCTCTACGGAAAACTGAAGCCGTTGGTGATCATCATACAAACGATCAATAAACAGAAAGGCAAAAACAAAAAATGATCAAAGAGCGAACTTATATACCTATGAAGGGCGACTACTATCTCCTTCCTGAAGGGCCGTTTCACGATTTTCCAATTACATGATCGACTATTAGTAACATCTCACTTCTACATTTGACAAAATTGCTCCAATTTCCAACAAGTATTATACTTACCAGAAGAACAGTATTGTAGTAAGGTGGAGATCTTTGCAGGCCAGCTAGAAGAAGCTGGATTGGGGTGTGGATCAGAAGTGCTGAATAAGAAAGAGTACTAATTGGACGGAAAATTCTGGCTCCTATCGTTTGCTTCAGTGGACCTGAAACATCAACACAGTTAGCGGGATTTCACTGTAGTCAAGCTAGTAAGTGCTTGCTAAGTGCTAGTTAAATGCGATCTCTCAAACGTCCACCTACACCCCGATTTGATTTATGCATTCATTATTATTATACATTATAATTAAACCTTAGTGTAAGCATTTTTAGGTTCTTTTCTTTCTTCAAGGGTTCAATTGATATTGAGATACCTAAATAAGTCAGTCTATCGGCGATAATGTACACGCAAATGGCGAAGGACCATCCAATCCTGTGGAATATAGCGTAAGAAACATGTTCCATGATGTTGTACGGTCTGCCAGGCAAATAAAAAACCCATGCGCTCAGCCATGTCACCAAATGAACCAGCATCGCAGTGATGAATAATGTCCAAACAAGAACCTGGAAATTTGGATAAACAACATAATATGTATTCTATCATTGGGAATGTAAATGGCTATTTACTTTCTAAAAGTGTTTAATGTGAGGCAAAATACTTGGATCCACAAAACAAAGGATTGTCAACAATTACATCCAGTTAACTATTGAACATTGCTATTTCTGGGTAAAGTTATCTGATGAAAAATGTAACAGTAACAACAAACAAAAAATGCGACTTACACGTTGTCGTCTATGCTGTGTTCCTGTTTATGTTTTAGGTTCATCGGACGGATAGGTACCTATGCGATTCTGACGCGAACCAAAATTGAGCTCAACCTCCGCTGAGATAATAATATTATTATGTCTGCGGGGCTTACGAATTGTAGAGATTCGTTGAATGCCTATTGCTAAGAATCAACAGATTTTAAAACTTGACTCACCTTTGACAAGCTGTGCTTGGTTGATTTGATTTGATAGTAGAAATACCCTGCCAACATCCCAATTATATAGGGTGACGCTCGGTTATGGGCATACACGTACGTTTCAACGAACTCTGGATTTTCGAATAACTTCCGGAAACCACTGGAAAAGAATTCAAATAAATAAGAATAAAATCAGCGTTCATGCAGCATGGCTAGAAGAGCCAATTTTGGAATAATAACTGGTTTTATGTTAAATGTCTCATTTTACTGGTTTAATAACAAAGTTTGTCTCCTTTTTTTTTTGCCGAGTAACACCTCGTATATACCTAAATCTTTCAACGCGGAACACGATGGTGAAGTCAGAATTGCGATATTTCGTTCCGTTATCAGATTAGAGCAGATGAACCGTGAAGAGCATCTCAAATAACAGTAACGTTCCTTCATCATCAAAGTTCTCCAGTTTGAGAACGGAATAAGATATCGCAATTCTAACTTCACTATCATGTTGAGCGTGAAAAAAACAAACAATCAACGTGAGGTGTAATTATTCAGACTGTTTCATTTTTGGAATTTATTGGTAATTCCCCCCCCCCCCCCCTAAAACTCCCCCCCCCCCCACCACGAACTTACCCTTTTGACTGCGAGGATATATATGATTTTTGGTGTCTTTTGGCAGTGAATTCAGAACGGTCTGGTATGAAAATTTTTCGGAAATTCGAGTTTTAATAATTTTGGACCAAGTACTTACGATAGCTGCGTTTTCTTTAAAAATTCGCTAATATAACTTTCCCTCAACGAGATTTCGTCAACGTTATAACAGGCTGTGTTTTTTTTTTTTTTTTTTTTTTTTTTTTTCCTCTCACATGGGATAATAGTAGGACCCCACTACTGAATACTCGATGTCTGTACAGATATCGGTTCAGTATTCTCCAAAATGCTTGTTCAAGCATTTTGGAGCTGTTGTAATGGATTATTTTTTCTGCTTAAGAAACTGATGGTTCTGTCCAGATTCAAAAAGCATATTAGTGTTGTTCATTGAAACACAAGTAAGACATGTATATTCCCAAGAAACTACAGGTTCCTGTTGTGGCTCAGTGAGAACATACTTGAAGTAAAATAGGAAGACGCCGCTGTAGTTCTTCTGGAAGACGACAATTCCAGGTATGATGATGCTTGAGATAGTTAGAGTGTACAAGAGTGCTAACCCCATTGGTTTATGTACTCTCAGCACATAACCACACAAAGCACATACTACGTATAACTGCATATCCGTAGCCAAGTACCATGAAGGTAACAGGCACTGAAAATATAAGAGATAAAAATTATCAGCTTCATTTATCCGTGCTTGTATGAACCAGATTCAACCGTTGCTTATAAAATAAGTTTTTAGACGATCGAGTTTATATGTGTACTGCCAAATAATTTTCGTAACTCAGGGCCATTTAGTGTTCTTATTCTACAAGATGTAGCTTGGATTTAGGTTTGAACGTATACGGTTTTATTCATGATGCGATTGTGTTTTTAATTCGTATTGCTGGCTAGGCGAACACCTCAACATCCATTATACGTGCACTAAAATGTATGAATCTACCTTTACTTCTGAATCTACCTTTACTTCTGAATCTACCAAGATAGCAGAAGCGCTGTGATCAATTTTGGAATACAATTTTCTCACCCTAATTCCAATATTCCTCTTGCGTATTAGGTCTTACTGAACAACTGTGTCAGGAAATCCTTGTAACGCTCATACTTGCTATGGTATTAAAAACGTGATCCGTTTTCCAAAAAGTGCCATTCAGCAGGTAACGCTTTCCTGTCCACTTTGCTATACCTACGAGTAACTGTCAATTCTGGGGTATCGTAAGTATGGTAAGTACCTGTTCTGTTACATGAACGTAGTTGTTGATGTATAACAGTTGGGTCCACCATGCAGTGCCGGAATTGCACCCTGAATCCCAAATTACATTCCTTCCTAAAGGGCCTCCGGTGCTCAGCCTGGGTAAGACCACTACAGTGAAGGCCATTACATAAGCATATAGTGGTGTTATTCTGGAATTAAAATTGATAGGAAAGTTGATTTCATGTTTGTATTAACGCAAATGTTTCAATGGTATTTGTAATACCGTATACATCTTTAAAAACGAAGCGGATCGTCAAATTACAAACATTGGACTTGCTTGATAATTTTGGAGTCAAGGGTTGTATAGTCAGTACCTATAATATACTGTACAAACCTTGACTCCAAAATTATCAAGCGAGTCCAATGTTGGCAAATTGACGATTAGGTATATATTTAGATTTAAGTATATTATAAATTATGGACATTTGGCTTAGAGTAGAAGGGAGGGAAATATAGTCAGTTAAATATAACATAAGGTGGGTGCGGTTAAATAGTTGAAATCCATCATCAGAAATGGAAGACGAGTTTCAAAAACGAAAAAGACTGGTTTGTAGAACTTCCTGTGTAGTAGTTATGATGGTGTAACAGCCGAAACTGGTACTTTAAATTATGTATTTTTGTGGAAATAGACTTTTCGTTGTTTTGAAATTAGTCTTTTATTTCTTCAATTGAATCATTGATTAGTATTACGTCATCAAGTTCTTCCATTTCTTGTTTTTCCCCCCTAATAAACTAAGTAGTATTTTTACCTTCAATATTTAAAAAAAAAGTATTTACCTTATCCATCTGTGGTAAATGTATCGACATACGTTAATACTTTTATCATTCGCTATATCTTTAACTATTTTATAGTATGTAAGGAACCCCGTTATAACTAAGAAAGTGTTGACAACTAAAGCTCCGTTTTGCACGAATGTGATCATCAGATCTCCAACCAACTGAAAAAAAAATAAATAAAAAATCACTCGTGAATTCAATATTACTCGTATGATTCAATAATATTATGATAATACGCTATACCTTAATTATTATGAAGACTAGATAAATTAACCATTCAAATATTTACGTTATTAAAAACATGATATCAACTTTCCTAGAAGCAACACAGCGTTCAGCTAATAATTCACTAATGTTACGAACAATTAGACCTACCATTTCATTTTCTTCTCGGTTAAACACAGGGGAAAAAGAGGTGACCATCCACCGGTGTCCAAATATGATCATAAACATTGACAGTGATTTCATTCCTGCAATTGATGAGAATTCTTGAGATTCGCATTTTACTAATTTTCTCCAGTTTGCGACTATCGACATTTCTCCCAGCCATGAAACTGAAAGCAATTCAACCAATTCAACCAATCACTCTGGGTAATGTTGAAGTTATTCTTAGAGAAAAAGTCAACATCAGTTGTATAACTTAAAAAAAATATATATAAATAATGTGACAATTTATACAGGGTGATGCAGGAAAATTGTGCGTAAAACTACATAAAAAATGGAGTGAAGTGCCGTATATTTTCATCTCAATCCGTTCTCAAAATATGATTTTTCAAAGGTTTTTCAGAAAAACCATGTTTTTTCTTGAAGGCTAGGCAACTAAATGTGATGTTGCTTCACAACATTATTTTAGAATGGGTTTTGTTGAGACTGCGTGCGTTTGTGCTCTTGTCTTGGGAAAGAGGCAAAGCTAGGTACCGAAAATATTGGGTCCATCCGCTATCAGCGCAAGGCTTGTAAATGGACAATTTAATTAGGTAGTTCAAGTATCAAGTCGGTTATCATCGAAAAATAGTTATATGGCCGAGCTCTTATTTGGAGGACCTCGGATAACCTAAGATAATATTGCTTCAATAAATAATTCGAGGTCTGGTGACATGATTTGGGGCGGAAGCGACTGCAACTGCTATTAGCCCCTACTAAATATTCGCCTGTGGGCGGGTTCTCATAAGAACTAGTGTGATTTATTTTTGTGATTAAAAAGTTGCTTGACTGAAGTTGCCAGTGCGCCGTCTGTCTCGAATTTCTCAACTCTATTTAATTTCAACATCTACTCACATTTTCGGAATAAGCGCTAAATTTGCTATAAGATGTTACTCTGATCCTTGACGAATTTGGGAAAATGAAAATTCTGAAAATCTTCAGAACGTTAACTACTCTTCCAAACAAACTAAAAATCCTGGAATCTGGCAAATCTCATGAAAACGTCTTCATTCAGTAAGCTTTTCGACGGTATGGTCAACTTTGAGATAATCTTGTTCCTTCGAGCAAAAATTCACGTTTAAATGCAAACACAGTTGAAAGCCTTACATATTAGGTACATGAAGAAATGTAACTGATGTGTATAGCAAATTTACCGCCGATTCCGAAAATGTGGTTAAAGTGAAGAAATTTGAGTTTAGAGAAAAACATGGGTTTTCCGAAACACACTTCGTAAAATCATATCTCGAGATTGGATTGAGATAAAAAGATACAATTGGCGGCGTTTCACTCCATTTTCATTAGTTTTACGCACAATCTTTTTTTTTTTTTTTTTTGCATCCACATACAAATAACACAATAAACAACATTTAATATGTCATATTTGTGATACTACATAGCATGAGAATATAAACGTTAGGTCTAGGAACGCGGTAGCGTTCCGCCCCGCCAAGCAAAGAAGTTGAGAAAACGAACGGTGCCGAGTGCATGTTTACCGGACGTCACGAAACGCGTTTTCGAGGTATCCATATCTCGGCCCCTATTTGACCGATCAACTTGAAATTTAGTGTGGGTCTTCTTTGAGTGTATATTAGAAAGCCCTGAAAGTTTCAAATCGATAGGTCTGAAGGGAGCCGAGCTACATAACTTCAAAAACCCTTCTCCTTCTCCTTCTCCTTGTTCAGACAGGCAAGGCTGGAGGCTCTCCACGTTCACCGATTGACTTGCAATTTTGCACAGAGCTTCATTTAACCTTGAGACAGAGCCTTATATAAGATTTAACCCATTATCTCAACCCAAAAAAGTTTTAGAAACAAAAGAACAGAAACCTTAGGAAAATTCTGTCCACTTTGACGAGTCTACAGCCTGGGTAAAAGGACCAATCGACTTGAATTTTTTTACATATCTTCTTTATAGCATGGCTCAGTGCCATTTGAACGAAATAAGCAATTATCTCAACCCAAAAAAAAATTAGGGACAAAAAAACTGAAATTTAGGGTAATTTAGGCTAATTATGGCCATATCTCGGCTCCTAGTTGACCGATCAACTTGAAATTTGGTATGGATCTTTTTGGTGTGGATAATAGAAAGCCCTGAAAGTTTCAAGTCGCTAGGTCTAAAGGGAGCCGAGTTGTATAACTTCAAAAACCAATTACCATGTTTTTCTACTTTTTTCAGTCGGTCAAGGCTACAGCCTCTCCACCTTCGCCGATTGGCTTGAAATTTTGCACGGAGCTTCGTTTCAAGTGTAGCAAGTGCCTTTTGAAAGATTCAAGTCGATATCTTTAAAGGGAGTCGAGTTATATAACTTCAAAAACCCGGTTTTTCACCCTTACCTGTTCTTCTTCTCCTTAATCAGTTAGGCATTTCCCCCTTCACGGATTGACTTGAAATTTTGCACAGAGCTTCGTTTCAACATCAGACAGTGCCTTTTGAAAGGTTTAACCCATTATCTCAACCCAAAAACTTTTAGAAACAAAAAACTGAAATGTAGGCTAATTTTGGCAACTTTGACGAGTCAACAGCCTGGGTAACCGGACCAATCGACTTGAAATTTTGCATAGACCTTCTTTATAAAATGACCCACTTCAACAACAAAAAGATGTGATATCCCCCCAAAAAACACTCCGTGTAAAAATCACCCCGCCTCGCAAATATCATTCTTCAGAGGCCGGAAAAAGTTATGATATCCACTTTCCCCGCCCGCCCTTTTCCTCATTAAGGAGCTAAGTATAATGAAAAGCTTAACCACTTCACAAGCACCGTACCCCTTTCGAAATCTCCCCTTGGCGCTATTGCGAGACGTTTTTATTACTTCCACAAGCAACTAATACTTGTATAAAACGTTAACCACCATCAAGTACCACCATCATAACTTTTTCCGGCCTCTGAAGAATGATATTTGCGAGGCGGGGTGATTTTTACACGGAGTGTTTTTTGGGGGGATATATGATACTTCAATGATACTTCAATGTTTGGTAAATAGAAATGGAGATTAGAATAGGTGCGCTCACGTTCACGACTTTTTATCGGTTCTATCTTTGGGCCCAAGCTCTCAAATTTTAAGGGGGAGGTTAATCTTCAATAATGAAACATTGGAAATAAAACACTATCAAAATTTGAGGGTTTTTCTGAGAGCGTTTTGCGACTACCCTTTTGTTCTCAATGAGAGTAGACGGTGTTGAAAAGAATCGGATACGTGTTTCAATGGGTACACCAGAGGAATAATACCAGCGCTGTTTTACTTTACATAATTGTTACTATGCACTAATTAACAGTAATTATCTTTGTAAAACATTGTTCTCGTCAGTCTAGGCACTGAGATACGGTGGTATTACGAGTAAGTTGAAAATAAAATAGCTTCACTCACAATTGATTTGATGGACGCTTTTGCCATACTTGAGTTCTCTCACAGTTGCAGTAACAACTAAGGAAACCATAATGAATGTAACAGCCCTGAGAAAAAATGTGATTGTTATAAAAATGATCGATATATAAAAAATCTTCATGAACTCAAGAGAGGTAGGATATCGCTCACATGAATATGTGAAAAGCTTTTTCCTCAGATGCTGTAAAAGATCGTCTCGAATAAGTATAAATCGAGTCGACACTGGCATTGATATTGATGCCAAACTTTGAAGAAATTGGCGAGATAGTGGATACCAGAGAATTCGAAATTTCATCTTCATCACAAGATTCAGGTATACAAAGTGCCCAATGAAGAATATTTCTATCAAGTATCCGGCAATCGTTTGTGGCCTGCAACAAAAATTATTTTTGATACTAGAAGTAGTGAAGAGTGAGTAATCACTGCTACTCTGCTATAATCTCGTAGTAGTAAGGAAGATATAGTTGCTGTATGTATGTTTGAATATTAAGACTTCTTATGTTTTCATTGGCGTCACTCCCAGAGGAGCTTTGCTTTTCTAGGATTGTACAAATTTATATTATCAGACGTTTAGGAACATAATTATTTCGGTCTGAGTTTTGCTTCTTACGTGAATCACCGAATGGCACCGTAGAGTGCATTGAAGGCCCCTCTGCGCATGGGACAATACATAATGCCTACCTACTGAGCCCTATTGTTTCATTCATGTGTGACCAAGGTAGTAATTTACCTCGAAAACTTCCCATGTCGACGCGTCAGGATTCGGATATTTGAAGACTGTTGACGCTTTATCAGGTAATGGTTTATCGGCCTTCTGCTGCCAGAAGGTGAACTTGACGACTACATATTTCCCTCTGATGTCGTGATGCAGTTCATGGACTTTAATACACTCGTCAAAGTCCCCAAAATGATGGTTGTTTCCTGTGAGAACACCGCTTGGGCCCCTGCTCGATGCATCCACCACTGAAATAACACAAAATCCTTCTGAACAAGAGGCACAAGGAGATCATGCATCAAGCTAATTAAAAGAGACTTGAATGAAACTAGAATGTGTGGGAGGACCGTTTTTACCGAATCGTACAGGAACAAACGCTATAGGTACTTTTCGAATTTATTTCTATTTCAAATTTTATTTAAAATAAAATATATATTTATATCATATATGAGTATATACCTACGTATAAATTAATTAATAAATATATATTCGTGTGTATGTTTTAGAAGGGGCAGCGCCGTGGAGCGCCTGCCGAGGGGTCGGTTGATAGGCCTTCTTGTGGTCCACAATGCGGTGAATTGATTCCACGACTCATTTCTGATTTGATTTTTAGCCTGGTTATTTCTCGTCGTCCTTGTCGTTTCAAGAATTGTTTCACTATCCCGACTTTATGGACCGGCGCACGGTGGTGTATGGTTAGTGTCATCAACTACCGTTTATATACACCGATTTGCAACCAGGGTTCGATTCTCAGTATAAGTTGACTCCTGGGGCACTTTGATGAGATAACACGTAAAACGCTAATCAAGAGCAACGTTGGGACTCCGCCCCGTTGGGGTAACCAATTGGCGAACCCAAAAAAACGCGACTTTACTTAGGTACCTTATGTCACTAGAACGGTCGCAACTCCCTCTGTACAGCGGCCAAAATGAGGAGAATACTATTTCCCAGTAGCAAGATTGTACTGTAATTTGATTTTACCACATTATATTGTTTTCCTGTCCAATTTTAATCGGCTGTAGGTCAAAGTTACCATGAATCTTGAAGAAAATGAGCTATAGGTAGCAAAATCATCGTAGTAGTTACTACCTTGCTCTGCTACCGTTTTCTGAGGGATCATTAGTGCTCCATTATATTCCAAAGAATCACGGAGTTATAAGAAGATATAACTAAGTATATATGTACTTAGTATAATGCCAAATAAAAATTTAATTAAACAAAAAAATTTCGCCAGCAATGTAATATCCATTACCTTTATTACTCTAGAATTTTTTTCCTAAATTAAGGAAACTTTCTCTTTTAAGGAGGAACAATGTAAGTACCTACCAAACCATTCTTGTCCATGACCATAATGAGTACTCGTATATACCTATTATATTCCTTTTATATATTGTAAACCCACCATTAACAGGTATCTTCCATTAAAATTCAATCAAGACATGTCAAATTTTAGTCTACTCGGGTTTTCAACACCCAAAAATCACATGGGAGTGAGCGCAGACATAATAATATTTTAGCGCATAATAATGATCTCAATATTGTGAAATATATTATGAACTACTTATCTAACAAATAAGGTGGAACCCAATGGTGGTTGGAAGGAGAGGTGCCCCACTCGACGTCAGAGGAACTTGAAGTTGCCGAGGCAATGCAGACATAAAAAATTATGTAACTGAATCCACGAAAAAACCCAACATGTCTGTCTATGTGTGCAGTGGTTTAAATGACTGTTTAAATTAATATTACTCATGGCATGTTGCGGATTTGATTGCGTCATATAGACCCACTGTTGGAATTTGCGCATTTTCACGTCATTTTAGTTGGGCAAAATTGATGGTAGTATAGAGAAAAATCGTATAAATTAATTACGCACTCTGTACTGCCCATAATGTGAAGTTACGGAGGTGCAGTTCATAGACCTCTCCGTGTTTACTGCAGAGACTGTCTGGAGATTTCCCTTTTGGAACAAAGTTCTCCAGTCCTTTGTTAATCAACGTAGGTACCCATGGCACTGGAAAATGGAATAAACTGGAATTAAAATGGAATTAAACAAAGATTAATAACCGATTATAGAAACACTGAGCAGGTGGTTCTCTTCATAATGAGACATAGTAAAACAATTATTATTATTAAATCTTAGTAAATGCATTGGCCCCATTGAGTTCATGAGATGAATAGGTTTTAAACCCAAGCCAATTAGTCGTGAGTACGTACTTATTTCAACCACTTCAAATATAAATAGTCCTCTACAACTTTGGAGTGAAAAATGTACATAAAAAAACACGTATCACTCTTCTGTCTAGATCACTAAATGATAGATTAATTATTATTATGAAATATAATTTATTAATAATAATTATTGTCAGGTAGTGTAAATTATTATTGATGATTGTTAATGATCTAATTATTGTTAATAAGTATTATTAATTATTGTTGGTATTTACAATTAACGATGTCTAAAAGCCATGTGCTGTTCAAAACATCAGGGCCAGTATGAACATTGACCCGATTGGCTGCCGCATGATTCACCCTCATGCTGACGACTTTCGATCTCCTCCAAATTTGAGCCCTCACTGTGAACGAACGACTTGTCGTACAATCCTCCGGATGGTCTCGAAAAATTCCAAAAATTAAACTATTTAAATCTGAACTAAAAACTATACCTTATTATTGAATTTTTCGTGATATGAATGTTGCAAATTTTGAATATGAATGTTTTGAACCAAATAAAACCAAATGTCGTAATTTTAGCACAACAATAACTGGGCAAAGTGCCGCGGGCGGCGTACTGTGGATCGATGGATTTTTTTTTTTCGATTTTCTGAATCTACGTATCTTGAAACATAAACCAAGAAATTTTGAGGGGGGTTAACATTTTTTATCTTGGTCGATTCCAATGGTTTATTATCGAAGATGCTAAACCAAAAAAAATCGATGTTTTCTTCATTGATACCCATCTTCACTGTAGACGACACTGGATATCAATACAGACGGTCAAACAACACCGAAGAGACCATATCGATATTAGACGGGATAACACTCGCTACTTAGGTACTCTTACTTTACCTCAAGGTCGACTATGACGCCGCAGACACAGAATATATTTTTATTATTAAAAAGTATTTATTATTCAAGATAGCGATATGATTTATCTACGTAGTATTGTGGGTATGATAATGAGGTTTTTGATTATTTACAAGATTACTTATTCTTCAACGAACGTATATATTACTCAATACATTACGAATAATTGACATTTCTTCTCAGCTTATTTCGTATAAACAATGTGATTGTGATATAGAAGAAATGTTAATTCGTAATTAGTAACACACTCGGATATTAATTAGCGACAGACGCTCATGGAAGAATGATCTTGTTGTATTCTAGCTATCACAACAAAATAACAGTAATTAGACGGGGCGTGACCTTCAAGGTAAATAACACTCTTCATTTAGAAAGTTTAGATTTTTTTCCTCCTATGTCTCCTGGTAACATCCACAGGTATTAAGTACATCAAAACTTTATAGCAAATTGAATATTCTCGACTGGTAATGAGGTAAGCACCCAGTTTTGGTTCACTAATAGCGAATTTTTGAAAAAAATGAAGCTATTGTTCTCTGTCCAAACTTTTTAAAACTCGAATTTCCGAAAAATGTTTATACTGAAATCCGTTGCAGACCATCCTGAATCCACTGCCAAAAGACACCAAATATTATATTTGTTTATATATTTTAAATTTTAGAAATAAAGAAAAAATAGCAAAAAAGGGGGTTTCATTATCTAGACTCACTTGAGACGCGTTCCGTGTAGAACGTTATCAATCAACACATACATACAGGGTGGTCCATTTAACGTGAACACCCCTTTTCTTTTCAATAGAGACAGTATATTGACGGCCTCACGGCAGCAACCCATATCATCATTTTTGACGAACATGAGTTATGCATATCAATGGTTGCGCATCGAACTAAGTAGATTTTACTAGAAATCATTAGGGAGCGCGTTAATCGACTTTAAGTGAACACCCCGTATCGTCAACCCCTCACAGAATACCCCATATCATCAGTTTGATACGGTGTTTTCTGATAAAGTGTGGCCGGAGTAGCAGGACCGGACCAAGAAAGTCTAGGCTCACCAAGAAAACCGAAGCCCGAACTGTCACAGAACTGTAGACCCTGAGTTTCACTTCGGTCGGGATGTCACTAGCAGAGAAAAGCCTGGACCAAATGGAGTTAATACCCATGCGGGCAGCTCTGCATTTTTCGACAAAGTGCTGTTTCAGCTGCAGGTTATATGTGAGCAATACCCCCAGATACCTGTAGGATCTTCTTCTACTTGTTCTTTTTCACTGTCGATAGATACCTCCTGACCTCTACCAGGGTTAAGTCTGCGTCCAGGGTCAGGTCCTCTGTTGCACATGCAGGGAGCTTTTCGCTTCTTTCAATGCTATTGGCGGGAGCTTTTTGCAAGGCTTCTGAGAATTATATGATGAAGGTAGTAGTGGTGGTGATGAGTACTTAGTGGTGGTACAACAGTAAAGTAATGAGCCATTTACGTTAACCACCATCAAGTATTAGTTGCTTGTGGAAGTAATAAAAACGTCTCGCAATAGCGCCAAGGGGAGATTTCGAAAGGGGTACGGTGCTTGTGAAGTGGTTAAGCTTTTCATTATACTTAGCTCCTTAATGAGGAAAAGGGCGGGCGGGGAAAGTGGATATCATAACTTTTTCCGGACTCTGAAGAATGATATTTGTGAGGCGGGGTGATTTTTACACGGAGTGTTTTTTGGGGGGATAAGTACTACTGGTGGTCACGAGTAATCAGTGGTGGTACAACTACAGTAAAGTTATGCTCCCATTCAGGCTTCAATTTTGTCTCCTATTTCTGCCGTGTAACACATCGATTTTTAGAGTTTCCAACGATAGTGAGTTCAGAATTTCGACATCTCATTCCGTTATCAGATTAGAGCAGATGAAGCGTGAAAAACATCTCAAGTAACAACCACGTTAAATTTGAACCAGAAACGAAAATTTGATGGAGATGCTTAAAGAAAAAAAGTCAGACATTATAACACCAATTTGGTTTTTTATTCCATTCATCCCCCCTTATTTTATTCATCCCGAAACAGAGATCTCCAAAACATGTATGATGGGTCAAAACAAATATAATGGGTCAAATAGGAGTTAATAGTGGGATAGAACTCGCCGATATTGCCAAAACTTCCCTACATCCAATACATCAGAGTTCTATGACTAAATATTGAGTGTCATTAGCAAATCGCGAGGCGCCAAAAGCTGAATAGAACATTCCGAGAGTTCCATGTGGAGGTATACCCTCAAAATTCAAGTCGCTTGACTCGTTCGGATGGTTGTTAGGTACCAGTGGAATCACCCATAAATTTTACCATTTTTGGGTATTCTTGAAACACAGCATCACATTTTTACCCAAGTTCTGATTTCCAAGGTTACCAATATTTGAATTTATCCTCTCTTTTCAAATTCCAAAATTTAAGAATAATTCGGGATGTTATACAGGAATATATAATAGAAATCTTATACATACACTCTTATACGATTGTTAAAACCTGTTTAAAAACTGTTTAATAGGTTCTTGTTTTTAAAATGTTCAAGCAATTGTAATTAATATAGAATTTAATATGTTAATGCAAACTTTTCAAACAATGAAGTATTTTAGGTAGATGTTTTCCTCAAGATAAAACTCAAATACATTCGGGTGGAAAAGTTGAGGAATTTTCCCAAGAACAATGTGACCCCCATAGGTATTTAGAGAGATAATTTATTCTGGGTTGATTGTCACAGTTTTGTATCATATCGACTGCTGCATGCCAAAGGGCAGTATGATTTGATTGGTACTTACTACGAGGTAAACTTGGTGGTGAGTCGGCAGTTGATATGGCGGCGAGGCTGGCACAAAAATATATGGCGATTAACATAGTATGCATCTTGTGAAAACGCGTCAATGAGTAAGTGCACAAGGGGTGATATGGGGTAAGAAGCTGATGGAACGCTGATGGCCGCACTGAAATCAACTGGCGAGTGTGAATCATGTCCAGTCCTACTTATAACCTTTTTCGCGGTCTGTGAAATGTGCGAAGGGCAGCGAGGAGGCCTGGAGGGGGTTACGGTTGTAACAATAAATATGGAACAAAACACCGTCCCGATGATTGACGAAGTGGGGACGAGAGTTGTCAATCGCTTGTTCACGGCCCGAGAACTACAGCTTAACTAACGACTTGAATCGAGGATCTCGTTGTAGGGGTCCCCAACATATCGAGAAACAAACTCAACGGCTAGCCGTCAGATTAACTGCTTTAAAACTCCCTTTCTCCAAAAATCCTTGTATCCCCGAAAATGCCACAAAGGATACCGCTGAAAAGGGCGATACTTACAAGAATAACGGAAATGATCTAATTCATAAATTAGTTTTATAACGAGTAAGTGCACGACCAGACGAAGGATCATTTGGATAAACAAATGTTACTATTTTACTTGTACCTACCTAAATCAGAAGTAATATATCACAACAAATACTACCAACTAATATTCGAAATAACCTTCGATCTGCATCTACAAAAAGTATTAAGTTTGAGCTCACAGATCGCACTTGATCTCACTGAACCGTGTGTTTGCCCAGTATAACGCTCTTCAGTATGATGACCTTTTTTTTTTGCGAACTTAATTTTTCTAAAATTCTTCTTTAATCTTCGATAAAGAACCAATAGGATACGTAGATTCAGAAAATCGAACAAAGAAAAAAAAAAACTCTGCAAATTCTTGACACAACAGTTTATTATCTTCTTTGTGCAGGTTACCCTTCTGTCTAGATCACTAACGAACGGGTTGTCGTACAAAGCTGTAGATGGTCTTAAAAAATTCTATACAATAAACTTAATCTTTTCATAACATTCGGTTAAGGGGAAGAGGTTCAAAACAAATTTTGAAATTTTGAAAATTTCATATCGCGAAAAATGCAAAGTTTTTAGTATATATTCAGATAGAGTTTATTTTGGTGAATATTGTAAGACCATTCGCAGCTTTTTACGACCAGTTGTTCGTTCACAATGAGGGTTCAAAGTTCGAGCGAATCAAAATTCGTCAACATGAGGGTGAATCATGCGGCAGCCTGTCGGGTCTAGATTCTAATGGAACATGGTTTTCAGATATCGAGTAAATTCATAGAAAATAATAAATATTCTCAATCATTATTAAAAATAATTCATAAACATTATTAATAACTAACAATACCTAATTAATAATAATTTTCACTACTTGTTTTTCAAGTTCCCGATGAGCTAGGGATTTTAAATTTTAATTTAAAGTCAGATATGGATGAAAAGGCAATATTCACTTGATTTCTAGTCATTAGAATTGTTTAAACAATACCTATTTGTTTAAATAAATTACATTTTGATGATGAGCTGGAGTCTTGAAATTTTAAACATGGGTCGCAGATGGATGACAATGCAATATTCAATCGGTTTCCCGACTGTAAAATTGTCAAACAATACCTATTCGTTTAAACAAATCAAAGAAGGTTATAAGCCGTTGTGTCAAGAATTTGCAGAGTTTTATGTAGAGATCGGAATTTTCAGCTGGGGCACTAGCTATATTTTCAGTGAATTGACTATAATTGATTGCAGCAGATTTTCTTCTCTTGTAGTCGGAGAAGCTGAGAGGTGACAAAAACCTGAACAATGTTTGGAAGGGATTCAAGACCTTTATACGAGGACATAAACGCAAGTGATTTCAAGTGTCTGGAGTTCTTAATTTAGTATGAGGTACAATGTTTATGTGCAGAATTAAAAAATATTTTATTTGAATTAAATTATTTTAAATTTGACTTCTGGAAGATAATGTATAAATTCTTTCGATAATAACTTCTGCCCGACAAATTTGCCCTTCAAGGGCTTTGGAGGTAGGTAGATAAGGGTCTCCATTGTCTAGCTGGTATTAAAATCAGAGAGCTCCGAAAATGTGGAAAGGAGGGACGTGGAGTTCAAATTGGTGGACGAGGGTGATTTTTGAAGAATGGTCAGTTGAGGAGGTGAGCTGAGAAAATGATGAAGGAGAATGTGAGAAGAGATCGTGAAAGGAACCATTCATTTGGTTGGTAAGGTGTTGATAGTTGATCGATATTGAGGTTTAACGCACAACGTGCTAATTGTATTTGTATTAAGGTGATTACGTCGAATTTTTGGTCGAATCCCGTATTCGCCAACAAAATCAGCACTTACAACCTTGATATCAATCAATCCCACGCCCAAAATTTCGGATTTCACTTCCGATCTCTCGTTTCATCCTCCTTCATTATTTGCCTGGCTTACTAGCTCTGTGTTAGCTAACTCTTCTTCAAAAATTACACCTTTCCCCTCAACTTCAATATCAATTCCGGAACTTTCGTATTACCCTGATTTGTTGGATCACTCTGGCCTTTTTTTATACCCCTAGAATGTCTGCCTTTTCTGGGCCTTTGGAAAGCAAATTGGGGCCAGGATGTCTGTGGTTTACGGTTTATTATACAAATGATAATATAATATATTATATTGATTCAAAAAATTCTTAGGAGTAGGTACCTATATATTGGAATTGACAATTAATTACGATTCGTATGCAGTTGGTCGGAGGTCAATGATGTGACTGAATTGGAGCGTCTCTATTAATCTCACATATTTCCACTGAGCATTGAACTACGTAAATTGAATGGTAGCTTCTTTTTCATATGCTCTCACAGCGGCATGCCGGAAGTACTTGGTCCTACGCATAACAGCTGTTATCCCCGTGCTCTACAATTAGCTGAAGCCACCAATTCAATTCTATGACATGCCCAGTGAACGTATGTTTAGTTATTGATATTCGCACAGTTTGTTGAATGGTAATTGGCACACTGAGCTCCCTTTATCAAAGACCAATTTCGCTACATTCGAAAAGTTTCAACGAATGAGTTCAGTTTATTTTACTTCCGGACATGTCGATATTCGAATACTGAATTATGAATTAATGTATTATCGAATCCCCCAAAAACAACTCCGTTGTAAAAACTGACCCGCCAAAAAACCTCAGCCGCAAAAAGGAATGATATCCATTTTGCCCGCCAGCCACATATATAGGATGCTCGGTGCTTCGCACCTCGCTGTTGAGTGTGCATATAGAAACCTGATCCTCCTACCCCTAACCTCCACCGTCAATGTTTTCCTGTTCCCTGTCTCCTTCCGACAACCCTTTCTCACCCTTAGTCACCCTCGGTTTCACCTAATATGTTTCCTCTGTTACACCAGCAGGGAGCTTTACGCTTCTTTCAATGCTGTTGGCGGGAGCTTTTTACCGGATGAACAAGCCTGAATTGAAGCATTACTATATTATAAGTATTACTGGTGGTCACGAGTAATCAGTGGTGGTACAACTAAGTATATCATCTGGCAAAAAGCTCCCGCCAACAGCATTGAAAGAAGCGTAAAGCTCCCTGCTGGTGTAACAGAGGAAACATATTAGGTGAAACCGAGGGTGACTAAGGGTGAGAAAGGGTTGTCGGAAGGAGACAGGGAACAGGAAAACATTGACGGTGGAGGTTAGGGGTAGGAGGATCAGGTTTCTATATGCACACTCAACAGCGAGGTGCGAAGCACCGAGCATCCTATATATGTGGCTGGCGGGCAAAATGGATATCATTCCTTTTTGCGGCTGAGGTTTTTTGGCGGGTCAGTTTTTACAACGGAGTTGTTTTTGGGGGATATCACATCTTTTTGCATGGCTACTTTTCGAGCGGTACTTATACAATACGGTTCAATTTAACAAAAGTACCTACGAGGTAACTAGTAAATGTTTTCCTAAATGAAGTTTTATCCTAGTCAAAATTTAGTAAAAAATTAGTACGCCTACTAATTTGACTTTTTGTTTCTTCTTTTTGTGACAAGAATAATTATATTTTGGAAATTATTGTTTGTTATTCCACCAGGTGACCGCCGCAACGGCTAAGTATGTGAAAAATCCTTTCACGCCAGCGGGTATTGAACCCAAGATCTTACGCATCGCGGACAGACGCGCTTGTCCACGAGGCTACCGGCGGCCACAGAAAGTTTGCAAAACGTAAAACGCACGTTTTTATACCAAAAATCGCGAATAACTCGAGAACCGTTGGGAAAAGTGGCAAAGTGTGCTACCCTCATTCGAAAGCCCATTAAATTTCCTATCGATCCTTAAACAGGCGCCACTCTACGACAATTTTTCTGACCACCGTTCAACTTTGATGTTTTCGGAAATTAGCCAAATCAGTAGATGTGGAATTTATTCACGTATTTTTGGCTGTGGATTAGTCACATCGATTGAGAGTTAGTTCAAAATTATTGAGCATATTTTAGACAACCTAGCGGACATTTTAAGACCAACCGCACCAATTTTCATCAATATTTGCGGCAGTTGTTGAAAATAGAAAAATCACCATAACTCCTTTATTGTTCGTTTTAGAAAGCATTTTTTGATCTCAAATTAAACAGTTTGAAAAGCTGAACACAACTAAAAAAGAAAATCTGAAAAAGCTTCAATTTTGAAGGAGTTATGACCATTTGAAATTCCTAAAAAACACTATTTCCCCCCTAATTGGGGGGGAAATGGGGGGAGGGAGAAAAAATGGTCAAAAGGCACTCCCTTGGAGCATAACAAACGTGTGTGCAAAATTTCAGCTCGATCCGATTCGTCTGCTGGGCTGTAACCCCGTCAATGAACAACAACGAGAAGAAGAAGAAGAAGAAGAAGAACACGAAAAACGTGAAAAATAGTGGTTTTAAAATTGTTATACCCCCGACACCTGATGTTCCCAAGAGCTGAAATTTGTTTTACGTCCTCACGTGCCCCTGGAGAGTTGGTGTACAAAAAATCAACTCTCGAGACACTCAGGGGACCGAGCTACGGGATGGTGAAAACCCGAACTTGTTCCGTCGCGTAATCAGTGTCTCAGTCGCTTCGGTTTTCAGGGCTTCGGTTTTCTTGGCGGGCGGGACGCTCCCGCGTCCCTAGATACGCCATCGACAAGCCTTCTCCACACAGTTCCTAAGAACTAATGACATGAAGTCCTTAGATTTATAATGAAATAAATAATGGCAAATAATGACATGAAGTCCTCAGATTTATAATGACATAAAGTCCTCAGATTTTCTTCCGTTGATCTCATAATAGCTCACCAATTCAAAAAATGATACAAATGCCTCTGCACGTGTAGACATTTGTTCGGCACATTTGAATAACTTGATTAATGATTCTGGTACTTTGATTGCCTCATCCTGAACGGAACAAACATTTGATACAAGGTGTCAACGTTATAAGGACGTTTCAACGGACGTGCCTTCCGCAGCACTTTGCCCAGATAGCGTTGAGCTAAAATTACGAAATTTGGTTTACAGGTTCGAACCAACCCCACAATGATCCTTGAAACTTTTCATAATCCTAGGTCAATAGGAAGGGGTTCAAAACGAATTATGGAATTTTGAAAATTTCCTATCTCAAAAAATAAAAAGGAGTTCAATTTTTAGAACGACCTGCTGTTCGTTAACAATGAGGGTGAATCGTGTGGCAGCCTGTCGGGTCAATTTTCATACTCGCACATGGTTTGGAACAGCACATGGTTTTCAGATATCAAGGTAATCAATAATAATTACTAATAATTAATAAAAATTATTAATTTCTAACAATAAATAATATTAATGTACACTATTTGATAATAACTATGAATAATTAATAATCATTCATAATAATAATTAATCTATCATTCAGTGATCTGTATAGTATAGGAAATATAGGAAAACTTGGTATAGGAAATTTGAATAGATTTAGTTTGATAATCAATTTGTGGTGTACTTTTAATGACTACCGTGATCGTTGTTCGACCAACCGTTCGTCCACAAGAAGGGTTCAAAGGTAGAATCGTGGAAAAAATCATAGACATGAGCGTGAATCTAAATATTCGACTATTCTAAATACACAAGTCATTCACAGGAAACCTGTTGTAATGACTGCCTCTTTTCTTTTCATTCGATTTGGAAGATTCGTTCTGCTGCACGCAAACCTAATGCCCAACCTATTCTAGTTTGTTAGAGCATTTTGTTACTATCCAAGACGCTTCGCTATGATCGTGATTGTTAATGGGCCATAGGCGCATTTTGTAAACAAAACAATAAAGTATCCAATTTTACATAAAAGAAAACGATCTGCGGGCTAAGAGCGCTTGTTTCTTTATTTTTAATACCTTTAAGAGAATATGGAGTATATTTCAACTTTACCGACATGGCCTCAGAGCTCGATTTCGGACACCATACAAAAAGCAACCTTGACATTTCAGCCATCAAACTATAGATTGTTAAAAAGTAAAGTTCTATAGGAAACGGGGGAAAAGTGTGTTCGTTTAGAAGTGAGCTGGATCATGTGTCTGTCAGAAGGCGATAAAACGTGTGACGGCTGTTCATCGGGTGTTTTTTATATCGGTCACCCGACACCCAAGGTAGGAGGCAACCAAACTTCGTGAAATATCCGGCCCCAAGTCCAAATTAGTAGATCGAAGGAAACCCTTATAAATTTACTTACAGTTTCCAAGTTTATTTTACCTTCCTAGTTCTTCTAACTGAGTTGTGGTATGGAAGTGAGGTCAGTATATGTATTAGGTACTGCGCAATTTTTTAGATCCACATCTCCCTGTGAATAATGAAATACACAAGTAAATTGAATTCACCACTTATCAATATACTCGTAAATACATACCTAAATTTGTTAGCTAGACATGGAGATGAACAGTTAGATATTCACGAGTTGTTGAGGACTAAGTATATTTTTTGTCAATTCCAGGGGGAAATGAGACATGGTAGAGGTATATTTGACTGGCTTAAATTAAAATTAATCGTGAAGAGGCAAAAGAGAAGGTTGAAGAGAACAACGGGTTGACGATTAGCTCGAAAATATACTCGCACAACCCCAAGGGGATGCATCCTGAACAGTAGATGCGATACCTAATTTCGTTCGCAAACTTGAGTGCTTTGAAGATGAAGAATACGTTCTCCATGGTTAATCTGCTCTAATCTGATGACGGAATGCGATGTCGCAATTCTGACTTCTCCGTCGTGATCAGTGTTGAAATGTCCAATAGTTGAGGGGGATTTTGGAGTGGTTGCGGGGGGGGGGGAGTTTCACCCGTAAATTCCAAAACTGAAACGGTCATTCAAGTGACTCCTCATTTTAAAGGTTTTCACTCGCTGAATAAGATGGGGATGTCAGAATTGCTATATCTTATTCCGCTCTCAAACTGGAGCACTTAGAAGATGAAGAAACGTGGTTGATACTTGAGATGTTCTTCATGGATATCATGTTCTTTAATAGAGAAATTTTACATAAAACCAATTATTGCTTCGAAAATTCCCTCTTATAACCATGCTGCATGACTGTGGATTTTTTAAACTGCAACACCTCATTTCTCCCTTCAAATCCCACGCGACTTCAGCCCTCAACTGTATCTTCATAATCCTATTAAATTAGAATAGGAGCTGCTTGACCATTCGACGGAAAAAGAGGAAACTGACGTCAACTGACGAGCTTCCAAACCGCTATAGCTAAAGAATGAATGCATATCGTTTTATTTACAAATCAGGCAAGATCAGGCTCGCTTCTTCACCTAACCAGAAATGGAAAAAAATAAAAATGAAAGATTGTTCAACTGTACTAGGTAGGTACGTAAAATTGTAAATGATAGGAAAACTAAAACTGCAAAATAACTTATACTTCAAGGTGCGGTAATACAGATCCCCCCAAAAACAACTCCGTTGTAAAAACTGGCCCGCCAAAAAACCTCAGCCGCAAAAAGGAATGATATCCATTTTGCCCGCCAGCCACATATATAGGATGCTCGGTGCTTCGCACCTCGCTGTTGAGTGTGCATATAGAAACCTGATCCTCCTACCCCTAACCTCCACCGTCAATGTTTTCCTGTTCCCTGTCTCCTTCCCACAACCCCCTCTCACCCATAGTCACCCTCGGTTTCACCTAATATGTTTCCTCTGTTATACCAGCAGGGAGCTTTACGCTTCTTTCAATGCTGTTGGCGGGAGCTTTTTGCCAGATGAACAAGCCTGAATTGAAGCATTACTATATTATAAGTATTACTGGCGGTCACGAGTAATCAGTGGTGGTACACCTATGATGAAGTAATGCTTCAATTCAGGCTTGTTCATCTGGCAAAAAGCTCCCGCCAACAGCATTGAAAGAAGCGTAAAGCTCCCTGCTGGTGTAACAGAGGAAACATATTAGGTGAAACCGAGGGTGACTAAGGGTGAGAGTGTGCAAAAACATTGACGGTGGAGGTTAGGGGTAGGAGGATCAGGTTTCTATATGCACACTCAACAGCGTGGTGCGTAGCACCGAGCATCCTATATATGTGGCTGGCGGGCAAAATGGATATCATTCCTTTTTGCGGCTGAGGTTTTTTGGCGGGCCAGTTTTTACAACGGAGTTGTTTTTGGGGGGATATCACATCTTTTAGCATGGCTACTTTTCGAGTGGTACTTATACAATACGGTTCAATTTAACAAAAGTACCTACGAGGTAACTAGTAAATTTTTTCCTAAATGAAGTTTTGTCCTAGTCAAAATTTAGTAAAAAATTAGTACGCCTACTAATTTGCCTTTTTTTTTCTTCTTTTTGTGACAAGAATAATTATTTTTTGGAAATTATTGTTTGTTACCTACCTATCTGAAATGTGTTTGAAAAATAAGTAGTTTTAAAATTTTTGCGAATTGGCTAAATAGTAGTTTTAAAATTTTCGATCAATTAAAACAATTAACAATTTTAAAAAATTATCAAAATTTAAAACAATTATTCTTATTATTAAATTTAAAAAATAGAAAGAATTAGAAATTTGAATGAATTTGAATTAGAATTTTTTTTTTAAATTTGTTGCATTTTTTCTTGGGGATTGTGCAAATTTTTGTTGTTGAGAATCATTACAATAATTGTAATAATTACAATTATTGTAATAATTATTGTAATAATTATTATTGGTGTCGAAGAGAAAGTGGAAAGAGAAAGTTTGCAAAAGGTAAAACGCACGTTTTTATACCAAAAATCGCGAATAACTCGAGAACCGTTGGGAAAAGTGCTCAACTTTGATGTTTTCGGAAATTAGCCAAATCAGTAGATGTGGAATTTATTCATGTATTTTTGGCTGTAGATTAGTCGAATCGATTGAGATTTAGTTCAAAATTATTGAGCATATACTAGACAACCTAGCGGACATTTTAAGACCAACCGCACCAATTTCCATCAATTTTGGCGGCAGTTATTGTTGAAAATACAAAAATCACCATAACTCCTTTATTATACCCCTTAGAAAGCTCATTTTGATCTCAAATTAAAAGGTTTTAAAAGCTGAATACAACTAAAAAAGAAAATCTGAAAAAGCTTCAATTTTGAAGGAGTTATGACCATTTGAAATTCCTAAAAATTACTATTTCCCCCCTAATTGGGGGGGAAATGGGGGGAGAGAGAAAAAAGGTTCAAAAGGCACTTCCTTGGAGCATAACAAACGTGTGTGCAAAATTTCAGCTCGATCCGATTCGTCTGCTGGGCTGTAGCCCCGTCAATGAACAACAACGAGAAGAAGAAGAAGAAGAACACGAAAAACGTGAAAAATAGTGGTTTTAAAATTGTTATACCCCCGACACCTGATGTTCCCGAGAGCTGAAATTTGGTTTACGTCCTCACGTGCCCCTGGAGAGTTGGTGTACAAAAAATCAACTCTCGAGACACTCAGGGGACTTCGGGGGACCTCAGTCGCTTCGGTATTCAGGGCTTCGGTTTTCGTGGCGGGCGGGACGCTCCCGCGTCCCTAGATATGGTTAACCTTGATTTTTTGATCGGAAGAACAAGATAATTTTTAATTTGGCCATACCGTTGGAAATCTTATTGGATGAAAAACTTTTCATGAGATTTAGCAGTTTCCGGGATTTTTTTTTTTTTTTTTTTTTTTAAATTCGTCTAGGTTTGAGCTAATATTATGATCATTAGATGGTGTTTTTAAGAATAAATTTACACTAGGTAACCGTATAGCAAATTTAACGTTGATTCCGTCAAAATTGAGTGGTGTAAAGAAGAGAAATTTAAATTTAAAAGGATTTTTCTTTTATTTATGTGGAGGGTTGTAGGAGGTTTGTTGTAAAGAAAACGGGGGAGAATTCTTTCCGAGCTTTCGGCTTTAATAAGCTATCTTCAGGGGTTTGGTATCTTGGTATTTTGGTATTTTTTCCTCGACCCGACCTACCAAACCCCTGAAGATGGCTTATTAAAGCCGAAAGCTCGGAACGAATTCTCCCCCGTTTTCTTTACAACAAACCTCCTACGACCCTCCAAATAAATAAAGGTTATTCAACCAAGGAGGATATGAACGAAACAACAAAAGAGTTTTTCTGAAAAAATCTTTAAAAATCACACTTATCTCAAGAACGGATTGAGATAAAAACCCTGCAAATTCTCGACACAACGGTTCATTATCTTGTTTGCTCAGATCGCCCTTCTGTCTAGATCACTAAATGATAGATGAAAGGCGGATAGAATTGATGAATTAATTACAAATAATATGCAACAATATAATGCTGGGATTTTTTATTTCGACCAATCAATGTGTAGTCGGGCGAATGTACCTACCTACCCGGGGTACTTCTGTCCTAGGACGAAACTACCCGGGTTACTTCTGTCCTAGGACGAAACTAGACACCTACCAAGGGTACTTGTGTCCTAGGATATGAGTACCCTGGGTAGGTATACCCTGGGTGGTTAGATATATACTCGAGATGGGAATCAATAATCTAAATATACCAATCGATGCCGGCTGAGCGGATTTCAATGGTGTTCAAAAGGTTCCAGGGCAGGTGTTGCATTGAATTGATCTATGAAAGGGACAAAGTTCAGGTTTTGTGGATATCGAAGACAAAGAAACGTTAATGGTAGGGGGGGGGGGGGGGTGACAAGAATAGTGTATTCCTATGTATTTTTCGACGCTGAACCCGAATCTGAGGCCCAAAAAATCGTATACCCCCAAATTTATTCGCTGGTGGCGAATTACACTCTCTATGTGGTTGTGAACTGAAGAAATAACGAAGGTCGCGAGTTGAGAGTGCACCCACGATATTCTGATAAATGTTTTGACGCTGAATCTGAATCTGAGGTCAAAAGAACCGTACACCCCAAATTTATTCTGTGGGGGCAAAAATCAACCCCCTACGATGAAGGATATCAGTACTCTTCAGTCAAGGCAAGAGAATTCAGCTATTTAACCTTTCGTGGACCAGGTGGGGTCTACAGCTACCCAAGGCGCACCATTTTTGTTCGGCGCAAGCGTTGGCAACGTTTATGAACGTGTTTCATTGCGTAACTTTCCTTCCAGTTGTGCTCCACCCAACGCCCCGAGCAGACCCTCTCCTGAGGTACGTTCACTCTTTTTTTTTTTTCTTTAGGTTCTCCTGACAAAACCTCGTTGGAGTATGTATATACCCCACCTGGTACTTCGCGTATGTGAGTTTTTACATCATTTGGGTTTGAAAACGTGAAATTGACACTGGTATTGTTAGACTGGTATGCCCTAAAGTTCTGGAGGTGATATGACATGACAGTGGCAATTGTGACCTCGTGGCCCTAGTTCTTATGCTCATTGTGTTGTTTCAGGTCCTCTGATTTGCAAAAACATGTCCCACGCTTGGGAAAAAAATATTTTCATTGGGGAGGAGCAGTTTCGGGAAGAGATGAGAAGGCAAGAGGAAGATGAAGAAGATAAAATAGTAGCTGATTTTGTTCTCAATTATTCACAGTAGGGAAGTTATATAATTAGCTACCTAGCCCTAGTTTTCATAAGTTTTTCAATGTCTATTTTTCGAGCTCAAGTTTAAAACGTTTCCAATATACATTGGTAGGTACTCGTATATTGGGGAAAACTTCTCTTATTATTATCTTAAAAATTATCTTATTTTTCGATTTCATGTTTTTAAACGTTATAATATATATTGGGTTAACATTTTAAATGCATATTTTGACATTTAAACGAATTTTTCAATCATTAACCTCGAAATATGAATAATATATCTCTAAATATGATGTACATTATGTTTCACCCTTGTTCAATGCCATAATATTATCACCAGCGCCAATAAAATAAGTTGGGTGAAAAAATACCCGACCTGGTACTACGTGCGCCAACCGCCCTCCTGGTCCACGAAAGGTCAATCTTCTCGGTGTTTTTTGTTTTAGCAGTTCAAAACACTGCTTCGAGATTTGCAACCCTTCTAAAGCGGTGGGTCAGCCCCCTGCATCGTATTTCGAGACTTCGGGACATGAAACTGCGGCATCAAGTTTTGGGCTTACCATTGCTTGACAGAACATCCGCAAACCAGGTCCTCGATCAGGAATACTTGAGCACGAAAGGTGCTATTTCTTTTGAGTGCGAAACGACCAGAAAGGATTTAGGGGAATTTGGTCCGGTTGACCATCCCTATGCAAGGGTGAAAACTACCCCAAACATTTGTCAGAAGGTTCTACTGGGTCGTCCTCTTCATCAAGACATTACTTTTTTAATTGAATGTTTTTTCAACCAATATCGATATTTTTGATCGATACTATCGGTCGCAAAAATTATCGATACTGAGCTATACGATAAATGAGGCGTTCAGGATCAAAAACGGATAACTCCAAAATTTCAATAATTTATTTTGAAATTGTGAACGTGCCAAAACTGGGAAAAAAATCAATGTTTGAAATTTTGATTCTGAACGCCTCAAATATTGTCATCGATACCTTACCTCCGATACTATCGAAAATCGAAATATCGATATGATGAATACCGATGGCCATCCCTAAAACACAGGATCAGCCTGGCCTTAAGCTTAACTGATATCACGTTTGCCGGAGAAGGCTGTGAATGCAAACTCTACCGGTGGCAAAATCTATCTTCTCCATGAAACATACCAGAGATGACATGCTACCTATTGGGCCCGTCGTCAACTTCCGAATTGAAACTCCAAAACCAGGTACCTACTGCCAAAAAAGATTTGGATATGAGCCGTTTTGAATAAAAAACGTTTTTCGTTCTTAAAATGTATATAGGATACGTTTTGATCGAAATGAACTGAAAAGTTAATAGGGAATGGATATGTTACCTTTTGATGGAAAAGTCAAACTTTACGTTTAAAATAACCTAGGATTTGTTTCCTTTGCAACGCTACGAACTGATGGGATCGATCAAGGTCATCATAAAGATACAGAAAAGGCAAAAAAAAAGGAGTTTCACCGAACAGTGGATAATATAATATTATATTCCCTTTTGATAGATTACTCCTCAAATGTAATTTAGTACTAGGGGGACATGAAGCACCTTGAAAGGAGCAGGATTAGCGTGCAGGGGCATTGGTAAAATAGATTGTTCCAGCTAACATTACGTGATTCGTGAACACATTAGCATTTTTTCCTCACGAGAAAAGGAAATCACGGCAAGCCACGCGGGTTGCGGTAATTAATCCGAAGTAACGTCGATAAAACACTGAGGGCCGTATAATCGTAGTGAAGTGATTGGAGAGTTGGGGGTGGCGCCTGATGATATTTTGTAGCGGTTGTTGGTGTTTGAATGAGTGTTGTTTGATAGGAGTGTGTGAGGTCTGTGTGTGCGTCGTGTGAGGCACGTTAGATGTGTATACTTCCTCTGAGGACCATTTGTATGGGGTGGAAGAGAGAAGGTATGATGGCGTGCAGCCCCAGTAATAAAGTGGAACAGTGGAGTGAACAGGGTTGCACGGTATTGACTAACGAAAACTTCTTCCTACAGGAGGGAGCTGAGCCGGTTTGTCAGTTTGAAGTGAGCCTTGAATGGGATAACCCATCTTAGGGCGTCCCGCTATTTTGCTTTTAAATGCTTCCGAAAATACAATTCTGGGATTTCGGCGAATCCCGGCGACGCGGCGATTACAGTGATAAGGCGGCGGTGTAACGTACCCGGTGGTGGGGGTGAGGAGGACTTGCGAACGAGGGTTGTGGCTCATTTGTGCGGTGGGGAGGCAAGCGGGACGGTATGTTGGGAAGTCGTGCAGCTGGCAAACAAGACACGACAGGATTACACAAGGGCATGATGTCGCGTCCCTTCCTCTACCTCCGCTACATCGTGGTCCACGTCCTCATCCTCCTCATCAGCGTCCATCAAACCGAAAGCGCCAGGACTAAGAACCCCCAGGTTCTCATCAAAGGTGTGACAGTCATCGGTAAAGAAGTGTCTATTTCCAGGGCTCAGCGAGCAACTGCCTTCCTTGGTAATCACTATAACCTCTTAGATCCTTGCACTCGTTGACTGATCGCCAACACTTCATAAATCCAATGGCGTTGTTTGGTGCAGAAGAGATGAGGGTTGGAGTTACGGGTTTTGAATGTCCTGGATCCAAATATGAACCCCATTTTGCGCTATCAAGTCTAGTTAAGTGTTGAAAATGGCGCTTCAAATGATCAGAATTAATTTTTCACTTTCAACCCATCATTCTATTTTTCTTGAGGTACCTACGAAATCCGAATTCGAAACCCATTCCACAGAAAAGCGCGGTAAAGTTGACAAAGGGTTTTTTTTGTGCACTTATCACTCTTCACCTTGATTGGGGATCTGACGTGAAGTCATATTATTTATGTGCCACTTGTCTGCCCAACTGGTTTCTGCCCAGCTGTTTCCAATCCTAGGATTTCTCAGAGAAGTTGTTCATCAAGACAAGTAAATATGCCCAAGTGTGCTTTCTTTCTTCATACCTTCGGGATTTGACGGGAGTTTAATCAAATCGTACGCGTATCAAAGCACCTATCGATTTAACAAATGTATTACATAGATATAATTTATGTATTTTTATGTACAGGGTTGTCTCAAAAAGATCACCTAATCCTCTGTCCCCCATAATAGGTAATTTTAATGACACCTTCAAACGGTAACTTCTTTGATTTTTGGCGTATGATCTAATCCGAGGTCGCAATTCTAAAAACAATATTGCCAAAGTTTTTTTCAACTATCGAATGTTGAATACTGATTCAGAAGATTCTTGGCAATGGTCAAGGGCAGTGACCTTTTGTAATATAAGAAATGAGTGTGCATTCTTCAAAAAACACGCGGTATAAATATAAAAACTCTCGCTCCAGATCAACCCTAGAGCTAGAGCAATGTGAGCACTAATTGCCGTTGTATGCTATTGGCTTAAAAATCACAAATTCTTCCAATGTGTGTGACCTTAAAAGGATGAACGGTTGACATGAATTAATATAAAACGCAAGGTATAATTTGGTTTTCGATTACTTCTAAAATATACATTTTACAGCTTCCTGAAAAAGTTTTGTGTTTGGCAGCTCAATGAGTTTTCGCGTATATCCCCGTGTTTATTCGTAAAGGTTGATTCGATGTTCAGGATTGCGCTCCAGATAGTTCATCAAATAGGACAGTTTCACTGCAATCGTAGGAGCCACTGCGCGAACACAAATGTGGAATCCTACTAACCCTCAATTCTTGACTAATACTAAATATAATGGGAAGCTAGGAACTAGTCTTTTTCCAAACTCAACCAACTGTGAAATTACATTCGACCTCTGTCCCAACCATTTCACCAGCATTGTCCAGGAGAACTGATCGGCCCCATCAATTTGATTACAATCATCAGGTTCTGAGGGTGCTTGGAATGACCAGAGTAAAGTCACAGATAAAATAGATTGCGCTAATCGGTATCGAAATCGTGGTATAAAAAATATAATTGTGCGTCAATTCATCTAACAACGATTTTACGTTTTACGTAAAATAAGAGCGATAAATTATAAAATTAATAAGGTAAAGTAGGTAGCTAAATACCGACATTCTGTATATTCCAAGCTATGCGTATTTTCCAACAAAACGACATCATAACTAGCTAAACATGTTCATCAACATCTCCTCTACAAAATTCACGAGAAAAACATTCAAAATTGATTATGCTTCAAATTTTCAATTTTTAAATTTCAAAATTGTGTTTTTGCTCCTAATTCCGACACCTTCAGATGGGAATGTTCCTAATGCCGGCAATATATGTACCTAATATCGGTATTTGAAATAAATGCATCAAAACATCATCGAAACAGTGGGCATCCAACCTCATGGAATCACCTGGCTAGCAACTCACAACTTATGTTGTAAACAGGATTATAAAAATATATTCAGTCTATTGCTCACCACGTATATTCCACGTTTTTACAAGTGGCGACGTAATTACAAGTACTTCACTTCCAGCTCAAAATACTGGCGATAATACTCCCATTCTTCTTGCTGGGGATCGAACTGCCGAATCTGCAACTTGAGTTGTGTGTGACCTTCTCCGTCTCCTCCACCTCGTGTTGAAAATTCAAATTCAAAAATTTTTTATTGACATAAGGGTATATGCAATGATTGTTTAACAGTGTCTTAAGATATATAAGTGTTAACAATATCGGCCTGCCGGCCTTAAATGTCTTTTGGTCTTAAAACGTAATGTATGTAGTGTGAAGAGTGAATTTTTTAAGAGAAAGGGAAACAATGTAAAACTCTTAGCGTGAGGTTGGGGTCTTAAAACTAGGGCTATTTACATATTAACAGATTTAGAATTCTAAACGCTATTTACATATGACGGATTATTTACAAAGATATATACAGAGTTGGCTTGGGGGTTGGCATGCATGAGGTGACTCAAATCCACATCCATGTGTTTTGTCCCCATCGGGGTTTGTGAGTTATGTTTATGTGATGGAGGAGGGTGTTTGGGTGAGTACTTAGTTTGTCTGTGAATTCGTTTCTCTGTTTGGTGATGAAGGTGTCAAGTGTTTCTATTCCAAATTTCTTGTGTAATGTTTCGATGTTTGTGCGGCGTGATGTGTGGGTGGCGAAACGAATGCATTTGTTTTGTGTGATTTGTACTTGTGTAATGAGGTGGGTGCTGCTGTGTGCCAAATTTGGGAAGCGTATGTGATGGAAACTCTGGCTTCTCCCGAAACAGGGGCACCGTGCAAAACTGCATTTCCGCCCTCCCCATCGCCACCCCTCCTTCAGAGTCTATAGATAAATCCAAACTGACATCATCTCGGCTATCACCTCATGGAACCCATGGGTAAGAGAGATAGAATTGTTCAGAAATCTCGAAAGTCAAGCAGAAATGGGGCCATTCCAGTCTCTAATTATGATTCTAACGATGAACCATAATTAGTGCACTCCTGCTCATCTTCATCGTTAGAATCATAATTAGAGACTGGAATAGCCCCATTTCTGCTTGACTTTCGAGATTTCTGAACAATTCTATCTCTCTTAGCCTTTTCTTTCTGTTCTTTCTTCATTCTCATTTGTTCAGTTTTTTGGTTTATTATCTTCGATAATGAACCATTGGAATCGCCCAAAGAAAAAAAAATTTTAACCCCCCCTCAAAATTTGTTGGTTTACGTTTCAAGATACGTAGATTCAGAAAATCGAATAAAAAAAAATCCGTCCGTCCGCCGTACGCCGTACGCCGTACGCCGTACGCCGTACGCCGTACGCCGTACGCCGTACGCCGTCCGCGCCACTTTGCCCAGTTAGCGTTGAGCTAAAATTACGAAATTTGGTTTCTGGGTTTGGACCAGCCCCACAATGGTCCTCGAAACTTTTCATAACCCTAGGTCAAGGGGAAGGGGTTCAAAACGAAATTTAAAATTTCGACAATGTCATATCTCCAAATATTTAACTGAACCGTGTAATGTTTAGTTCACTTTTGAATGACCTGAAAAATTACGAATCTTTTAAGACCAATTGGATTTTTGTGCGACCAGCTGTTCGTTCACAGTGAGCGCGCAAAGGTTTAGGAAAAACACTAAACTTTCGCGCCGAAAACGGCCGTTATGTGACCCAACCACCAGACGCCCAGAATAAAACTACCTTTTTTCATCTTCCCGGTAAACTACAGTCTAGAAATTTTAACCGTGAGTCGGGGATAGACCACATTGCAATATTTACTCGGTTTCTCATCTGTAAAATTGTTTAAATAATACCTTTTTGTAATAATACAAATTAAATTTTGATGATGAGCTATTGACTTGAAATTTTAAAAATAGTTCAGAACTGGATCACAATGCAATATTCACTCGGTTTCTTGTCTGTAAAATTGTTTAAATAATACCTATTTGTTTAAACAAATTAAATTTTGATGATGAGCTAGATACTTGAAATTTTAAATATAGGTCAGAAATGGATGACATTTCAATATTCACTCGGTTTGTATGACATGGTATGAATATGGTATGGTATATTATTGTATGTATGATTTGGTATAGTACAATATGGTATGATAGGAAAGAAATTCGTATGGTATGGTATGAGTACGGTGAGAATATGGTATGGTGCCGATTTGCAACACAGTCTGGTATAGACAGAAGGGTGATCTGCACAAGGAAGATAATAAACCGTTGTGTCAAGAATTTGCAGAGTTTCTTTTCTCTTTCTCTGTCTAGCAGCTGCCTTCTCCTTCTTTTGTTCTTCAGCTGCCCATTTCTTTTGCGGTTTTTATTCATGGTATAGAATAAATTGGTCCGATGTAGCTACATTTGGCAATGGCTCCCGCTTACGTGTTTATTTTTCTTTTACTTTTGAACGTCTTGAAAAAGTACTCGGAGGTAATCCGTTTCAACTTTATCGTGAGGTGTATTGAATCCATAGTTTCCCACATTGGGAATCGTTGGTTTGGCTGATTGGCTGTTGATTGTTGAGACTTCGTGGTTTGGCGGTTCTCCAATTTTCAATTTGTCCCATCATACATTATAAAGATCGATATCCTCACTATTCCCGGTCCATGTAGACGACTGGGTAAACGCTCCTACTTTTTCAGAGCCAATAACTTCGATGATTACTGACAGTGTGATTTGATACCTAGAAGATTGAGATTGTTAAGTGAAGGGTGGTTGGAGAGTGAGTATGGGGAAAATTATCCCCTTTTCTCTACATAATGAACTTTAATGCAGGGTCAAATGGGATACATGCTCATCCATGAAATAAATCACTGGAAGTGGAATATTTTTCTCTACAAGCCATGGAGAAAACACGTTGACCTTAAACGAATAGAATGTCTCTCCTGCCATCCATCCACTGTCTGATCTTCCAGTTCCCCAACCCTTTGGCTGATTCATTGAAACATGCACAGGTATTTCGTACTTATAAAGTCCCAGCTCCATTTGCTGTGACCAACACAGTTAAACATTCTTTTTCATCCGTGTTGACGTGAAGATAAACTGATTTGTCCCCTTTCCTTCCCAACACTCTATTACCAGCAGGAAAAAAGGAAAATGCGTTTTCTTCCCCATTGAAAACCTTGTTAGGATCGCTGAGGGCACTCTCGTAACTATTTTATTTTATGAAATCCTGAACTTCGGTGTACCAAGAACGAATCCGTTCTTCGGCTCTTGACATGTTCAATGTTCTGACGTTCTGACAGACACTTAAGGATTCCTTTTCAGAAAGGCTTTAACCCATTTTCTCCCAGGGAGACCATTTGTGAAAGGATTTTCCCTCCTTAATCGCCTGACTGCACAGTTGAGGAATGGAAACAGGAAAACCTGCCTTAGCAGGAGCGAGTTAGCACAGATTTACCATCCGATTTATCAATCTAGGTTCCTCTTGGGATGCCATGCGCTCTTGCTGCAGCTGCAACTGGTGTCCCTTGGCGGACGTCGTCGACGATGGATCCATTGCTCTTTGAACATCTTCAGCCTTGTACTTGGATGCTCGTTTTTGGGGAGGCATTGTGGCATCCAAAAATGATTTTAAAAATCTATCAGTGTCATCTTAGGCTAAGAGGATATTCAGAAACCCTCCACAACATTATCTAATGCTTTTTCATGGAATAAATCATCTACATACTAGTTATGCTAAGATTAGAAAGAAAATGTCGGAATTAGGAACAGAACCTGTCGGCATTAAGAACACACTTTTTTCACTTGGAAAAAATGATGTCGAAATTAGATTCCTGTTAAAGGAAATCAATGGTTCAACCCCACTATACCGTTCCATTTCAATTTTTCGAAATATGTTTTTTTTTTTTTTTTTTAAATTTAAAAACTAGGGTTATGAAAAGTTTCAAGGATCATTGTGGGGTCGGTCCACACCCGTAATCCAAATTTCGTAATTTAAGCAGAACTCTAACTGGGCAAAGTGCCGCGGAAGGCGTACGGACGGATTTTTGGTTTATTCGATAATGAACCATTGGAATCGCCCAACGAAAAAAATTGTTTAACCCCCCCCCCCCCCCCCTCAAAATTTGTTGGCTTCGTTTCAAGATTTTAAATGTGGTTTTCTGAATCAACATATTAACATAATATATTATTATCAACATATTAAGATATTATCTTGAAACGTGAACGATCAAAGTTTGAGAGGGGTAATTTTTTTCTTGGGCGATTGCAATGGTTTATTTTCAAAAATACGACCCAAACCCAATGATACGAAACCAAAATCCGTCTGTCCGGCGTACGCCGTCTACCGTCCACGGCCCTGCTAAATTTACGAAATTTGATTTACGGTTCCGGATCAACCCCACAATGATCCTCGAAACTTTTCATAACCAATGTCAATGGGAAAGGGTTCAAAACGAATTTTGAAATTTGGAAAAATTTATAATTCCAACAATTTGAATAGTTCACATTTAGAAAGTGTTCAATTTTTAGAATTCTTCAAAACCACGCGGAGTTTCTTACGACCTACCGTTTGTTCACAATGAGGGCTCAAAGTTGGATCAGATCAAAAGTCGTCAACTTGAGGATGAATCATGCGGCAGCCGTCGGTTCAATGTTCATACTGGGCCAGCTGATATGGACAGCTCAGGGTTTTCATATATCGAGTTAATTAATAATAAGTATTATTAATTATTAATAATAATTAATCTATCATTTAGTGATCTAGATAGAAGGGTGATCTGCACAGAGAAGATAATAAACCGTAGTGTCAAGCATTTGCAGAGTTTTTCCTCTCTTGTCCTGTTGTGTGACGCAAGCTGACCCTGCCAATGACCCCACTTGGTGGTCGATGTTATCTAGACCCACTCGTAATCCATTTCATCATCACCTGAAGGTTGCATGCAAGATCGGATGTAGAGTTTTTCTCAACTCAACTGCCTCAACTTGATCGATACCTACCCTTAAAGCACCAACAACCTCATTGCTGGTTTCGCCGCATGTACATCGCGTTTTTAAGCGCCATGCCACCCCTGGCTCCGTCAGGGTAATTGTTGCAAGGAGACCCAGCCAATTTCACAGTAGCTTACCTACCCCCATTTGGTGAGCGATCGTTGAAACCCGTTACGTGATCAAAGGCAGTGAATAAAGCGAGTGGGTGTTGATATTTCCGTTAAATTGATTTCTAATTTAAGTTCTAACCCGTTCTGAAGTCGGATTGTAACACCTTGTCTCAGCCAATCAAAACCCTTAGCACCCGCACTGGACTACCAAACCCTCTCTCGAACTGACTAATTACCTCTTTTCGTGCCTACTCCCAGTCCAGGTTGAATAAAACTAAATGTATCTTAAGATAGGTACATCATATTAAGGTAAATTATTCCATTAATCAGTACCTACATGAGAGACCTATGATACAAGGGAAGTATGAGAGGATTACAAGATTTCTTTTTAGCACCTGAAGCAGTGGCGTAGCCTGGAATTTCGTTCAGGGGGGTCTCAAGATTTCGGGGGCCTACGCCACTGATGTAACGTCTCGTACGTACTCGTATTTTCCTTTCACTTCTTCTACGAGTCCCCTAGCGGTAGATCGATTGAGACTCAGAAATACAGTGAAATTCAATTATCTACGGAAGATGCTTCACAGTGTACCTGGTAAGCTGAAATCCTCACATTTGTCACATATCGACTCCCTTCTTGAAACGTTTGGGACTATAGTCACGGGGGTTAGTTTGGGAAACCGGTCAAACAACGTTGTTATTCTTTAATGCACAGGGTATGTATAATATCCTGTAAAGGGTCCAAAACCAGGGTGGGAAGGAGAGGTCGGGGGGTACCCCCGGGAAAAATTTTGAAAAGCGGGGTACCTACTAAATAGAGGATTTTTAATTGATTTGAACCCTTTTAATTATAACCAAGTAGTGTATATGATTATTAATTATTGTTAATGATTAATAATTTTTAATAATTAATATTCATAAATATTGATTATTATTACAATTTAGACAGCTAAAAACTCATGGCTTAACTCAAGGCTTAACTAGATAGCTGAATTCATGTGCTGTTAAATTAAGCTGGGATAGTATGAACATTGACCCGACTGGCTGCCACATGATTCACCCTTATGTTGACGACTTTTGATCTGCTCCCGATTTGAGCCCTCATTGCAATGAGCCCTCACATGTGAACAAACGGCTCGTCGAACAAAGCTCCGAACGGTTTTAAAAAATTCTAGACTTTATTTAAATATGAACGTATATCTACATTTTTCGAGACATGAATTTTTCAAAATTTCAAAATTCCTTTTAACCTAGCGTTATGAAACGTTTCAAGGACCATTGTGGGGTCAGATCGAACCCATAAACTGAATTTCGTAAATTTTCACAACGCTAACTGGGCGGGGTGACGCAGACGGTGTACGGCGGCGGATGGACGGTTTTTTTTTTTTTTTTAAATCGATTTTTGGAATCAGCCTACAGTAGCGAATTGGTGTTGGGATATCGAGTTAATAAATACTAATAATGAATCATAATCCTTAGTAATTATTGTTCATTAATTAATTATTGTCGACGTAGGTAGGTTTTTGCCCACTGGTGGCTACCCTCCAAATAACTACCAAAACAACAATGGAAAGCCCCAAATCTACAACTTGTCACAGACATAGCGTGATAACAGTGACCTGATATCCCGATTTAAGGCAGGCGAACGCAGACATTTTCCGTGAATGCTATGAATGAGTTTCGGTAAACCCAGCAGAGATCCGTGCTAGTCAGAAGTGACCCTAGGGCAAAGCGACTAAGCTCATACCTAGTGAATCACTAGTAGTGATTAAACTTCGAATGACATGTCTTGCTTGCTAAATGACATGTCTTTATGACAATAAGAGCGAATTTTCGAAGAAATAATTGGTTTTATGTAAAACGTCTCCATTAAAGAACATGATGTCCATGAAGAACATCTCAAGTAACAACCACATTTCTTCATCTTCAAAGTGCTCCAGTTTGAGAGCGGAATAAGATATAGCAATTCTGACTTCCCCATCTTATTCAGCGTGTAAAAACCTTTAAAATGAGGTGTCACTTGACCGACCGTTTCATTTTTGGAATTTATGGGTGAAACTCCCCCCCCCCCACCAAAAAAAAAAAAAAAATCCCCAAAATCCCCCTAAGCTTCTGGAAATTTCAACGCTGGTCACGACGGAGAAGTCAGAATTGCGTCATCAGATTCCGTTATCAGATTAACGTTTGCGAACAAAATTAGGTATCGCAATTCTGACTTGGAAACCTTTAAAATGAGGTGTCATTTGTCAGACTTTCATTTTTTGAGTGAACCCCCCCCCCCTTACCAAACCCCCCTCAGCTTTTCGATATTTCAACTCTAAACACGACGGTGAAGTCAGAATTGCGTCATCAGATTAGAGAAGACTAATCATGAAGATCGTATCAAGTAACAACCACTTTTCTCGATATCGCAATTCTGATTTCACCATCGTGTTCAGCGTAAACAAACTCTTCAAAATGAGGTGTCACTTGTCAGACTGTTTCATTTTGCGAATTTATGACAAATTCTCCCCCCCCCCCAACTCCCCAAAACCCCCCTTAGAATGGCCGGATTCTGCCCACCTACGAACTTGGCCTTTCGATTGCCAAGACAGATTTTTTGTGCAAATTTGAACTTTTTATTTCAATTCTATGGAGCGTTATCGTCTGGAATGACACAATAAATATATAATATATTGTACAGAGTGTCCCACGTTTTAAAATATACATTTTTAAAAATTTTGGACCGCAACAATAGCTACATTTTCATCGAAAATTCGCTGAAAGAAGTGATGAAGTTACTGGATTCTACTGGATTTACTGGATTCTCAAACTCCCATGTCTTCTTGTTTGACTGTATCACGAGTTCATGAGTCGAAAGAATTGTTATAAGTGATTCATGTAATTCCTAGTTCCTATACCACCTTGTTTGAGTTAATGTGTTGGCCCCAGGTTTAGTAAATAACTCTTGGCCAAGCACCAATCGGATCGGGAAATACTCGGAAAATGCGTAATTCAAAACGTAGATTTTTAGAGGACGAGGTTCCCGCCCCCGTTATACAGGGTGTCCCCCCAGTTGCCCCCCCCCCTCCTAAAATCGTCCAAATGGGAGTAAACAAAAAAATTTATTTTTGAATCTTCATATTTTTTTTGCGAGGATCTCAAATATCATATTTGCGTACCCCGCGCAACTGCGCAACCATGCGCAAGTGACACTAACTTTCTTATTTTAAATGGGAATCCCAATTTTTTATTTCAGATTCGGATTCTACTTAAAATTTCATGAACTTTTTACTCCGACAACTTTTTTTTATATTGCGTGCAACCCGCTCAACGAGCGCTCAAAGATGCGCAACCCCACGGTTGCAGATGTACGAAGTACCCAAGTGTGGCACATGATTTATTATTATTTTTCTACGCTGAATCACGTGGTAAAGTCCGTTCTCTGATTTTATGAGGGGTGGAGGGAGGGGGGGGGGCAACAGTTATATGTTGATGCCGTCACGCGATCCGCCTGATGTGAGATTCTGATGAACTGAACCAACTTCTATTTCTCCATTGGCAAGAAAGCAATTTCGCTGGAGGAGGTGAGCAAAAGCGAGTGACACGATGGCATTCCACTCTGAGAAACATTCTTAAAAAGAAAGAGGAAAAAATAGCCCTTGTGACAAACCATATCAAAGATTTTTTTTTTTTTTTTTTTTTTTTTGAATGGATTGTTGGTCTTTTCTAAGGGTCGATACGAAAGAAAGGGTGGGTACCACAACACGCGACAGCAGTCATTGCCACTGACATACAGAACTGTCTGTTCACAGGTGGGCATGCCCGAGTGCATGAATCGAGTTTGTTGCCTTCTCTATACTTGCTTGCAAGCAAGTATAAAGAAGGCAACAAACTCGATTCGTCCATGAACACGAATAAAAAAGACTCCCACCCCCATGCAACTATGGTACGGTACTTGACTCCTAACTGAAATGAGCACTGCTGGCTTAGATATCGCTCAACATTTCTTACAACATCAGCTAGTATGCGACCTATTCCTATTTTTAGAGTAGGTGTTGATGCCTCTATCTGAATAGTGTTATGGCCTCCGATAGTTGGAAGGTGAAATATTTCAACCCACTTCTACTAGGTGTTCTAATGAGTCGTCAGTTGCATTTAATCATGCGTATAAAAATACAAAATGTCATCGTTTTCTAGAAGGAAAAAAAAATTTTTTGCAATATAAACCGACTGAAGAAGGTAAACTGACTGAAAACTAAGCTAAAAACCGAGTGAATAATGAAATGTCATCCATTTCAGACCTATATTTAAAATTTCAAGTATCTAGCTCATCATCAACATTTAATTTGTTTAAACAAATAGGTATTATTTAAACAATTTTACAGACAAGAAACCGAGTGAATATTGCATTGTGATCCAGTTCTGACCTATTTTTAAAATTTCAAGTCAATAGCTCATCATCAAAATTTAATTTGTATTATTATTATTTATTATTTATTATTATTATTTAGTATTATTATTATGTATTATTACAGAAAGGTATTATTTAAACAATTTTACAGATGAGAAACCGAGTAAATATTGCAATGTGGTCTATCCCCGACTCACGGTTAAAATTTCTAGACTGTAGTTTACCGGGAAGATGAAAAAAGGTAGTTTTATTCTGGGCGTCTGGTGGTTGGGTCACATAACGGCCGTTTTCGGCGCGAAAGTTTAGTGTTTTTCGTAAACCTTTGCGCGCTCACTGTGAACGAACAGCTGGTCGCACGAAAATCCAATTGGTCTTAAAAGATTCGTAATTTTTCAGGTCATTCAAAAGTGAACTAAACATTACACGGTTCAGTTAAATATTTGGAGATATGACATTGTCGAAATTTTAAATTTCGTTTTGAACCCCTTCCCCTTGACCTAGGGTTATGAAAAGTTTCGAGGATCATTGTGGGGCTGGTCCAAAACCAGAAACCAAATTTCGTAATTTTAGCTCAACGCTAACTGGGCAAAACGGCGTGGACGGCGGACGGCGTACGGCGTACGGCGTACGGTGTACGGCGTACGGCGTACGGCGGACGGACGGATTTTTTTTTATTCGATTTTCTGAATCTACGTGTCTTGAAACGTAAACCAACAAATTTTGAGGGGGGGTTAAAAAAATTTTTTCTTTGGGCGATTCCAATGGTTCATTATCGAAGATAATAAACCAAAATTGAAAATCAAAGTTCAATCACGCGTCACGAAATCCTGATTTTTCTATCTTTACTAGAATTGCGTCTACAGCCATGGTTTGGCAGGACTGTTTAGAGAAGACCCCACTACGAATTCTCCTGTCTCACCAAACCAAAGTAGTGAAGTGAGTGAAAGAAGGTCTGTGAAGTGTGGGCGTTGATTGCGAGTCTAGGGATGTAAGAAGGGTGAAAAGTCAAGTGAGTTGAGGTCGCTAGGTTTATTGAATGAACCGTGAATATTTTTCAGAGTTTTGGGGCAAATCTATCTCTTGAAGCAAACCTCTCAATCCCGATTCTTGAAATCCGTATCTAGTATTTGAGGAGAAAAGGGCTCTTATTATCAGAGAAGATGATCCCACTCCATGACCCAAACCAAGTTGGAATTAAAATAAACGTATCATCCTATTTCAAAGTACTCAGTTCATATAACGAAAGATAAAAACTGGGTAACGTTTCCAGTAAAATTAGTCAAAAATTAAAAAAATCCACTATAAGAGCGAATTTTTGCAAAATAACGGGTTGTACCAAAAATCTCCATTTTATAACAAATTTTGTCTCCTTTTTTGCTGGGTAACACCTCAGTTTATAGATGTTCCAACGCTGAACACGATGGTGAAGTCAGAATGGCGATATCTCATTCTGTTATCAGATTAGAGCAGATGAACCGTGAAGAACATTACGTAACCATTCCGTTTCTTCATCTTCAAAGTGCTCTAATTTGAAAAATCAAAATTCTGACTCCACCATCGTGTTCCGCAAACAACCTTCAAAATAATGTGTCACTTGTCAGACTGTTTAATTTTGGGAATTTATCGCCTATCCCCCCCCCCCCCCCCCACCACCAACACTCCTCAAAACCCCCCTGGGATTCTCCCATCCACAAATTTAGCCTTTCGATTGCCAGGAAGGATTTTTCGTGCAAATTTGAACTTTTAATCTCAATTTTGTCGAGAGTTAGTTATCGTCTGGGATGACACAATACAATAAAATATACATATGATTTGTTTGTTGAATTGTTCAAATATAACGCTATGTTTAATATGTAATACATGGTATCCCATAATTCCTATCCTCTCTGGTTAAATACGTAGATAAATGGTTTGGAACGAAATTTTGGAAATGGAACGAAAAAAAAAAATCAATACTGCACCAATTTTAATCATACAACACAAATAACAATTCTGATTTTGCAAAAATTACTACTAAAATTTGGCAAAATCTACTAAAATATAAGATTGTCTTTCAGCGATTTTTGGTTTATTACTCGTATTTTCCGATGATGAACCATTGGAATCGACCAAAGAAAAAATTTTTTAACCCCCCCCCCCCCCCCCCTCAAAATTTGTTGGTTTTCGTTTCAAGATACGTAGATTCAGAAAATCAAATTAAAAAAAAAAAAAAAAACGTCCGTCCGCCGTACGCACTCTGCCCAGTTAGCGTTGTACTAAAATGACGATACTACGGACCAACCCCACAATGATCCTCGGAACTTTCCATAACATTCGGTCAATGGGAAGGGGTTAAAAACGAATTTTGAAATTTTGAAAATTTCACAAATCAAAAAATTCATGTGAAACGGTATAGTGTTCAGTCCACATTTACATAGACTTTATTGTTTAGAATTTTTTAAGACCATCCGCAGCTTTGAACGACCAGCCGTTTGTTCAAAATGAGGAAAAAAGTTGGGGAAGATCAAAAATCGTCAACATGAGAGCGAATCGTGAGGCAGCCTGTCGGGTCAACAATAAATAATATTTGATAACAATTATTAATAATGAAGCATAAAAATTATTAATAACCAACAATAGGTAGATATTAATAATTCACACGACTTGATAATAATTATTATTAATGAATGATAATTCATAATAATAATTAATCTATCATTAAGTGATCTAGACACAAGGGTGATCTGTACAAAGAAGATAATAAACCGTTGTGTCAAGAATTTGCAGAGTTTTCCACTATAATTAACTAATCACTAGGTATGTACCATAACATATTTTCATGAGCCACCATCCCATTCTGTGTGGGTATTTGCTGTTTCTTTTATCTGTTTATCATTCGATGACAGCTTGGGATCATTGTGGCAGACGAGCTATACAATGGGTCAACGTTGCCGCCGTATCAATGCACAGAAGGGTGATCTGTACAAAGAAGATAATAAACCGTTGTGTCAAGAATTTGCAGAGTTTTCTTATTGTACTTATCATGAAACGTAAACCCGCCAATTTGTGGAGGTGGGGGGGTTTACCTTTTTTCTTGGTCGATTCCAATAGCCCATTATGTAAAAATAAGAATTGATTGATGTGCTCTCGGTTTTACGTATAACGAAATTGCCTGATCTTTGTAGTGATCGTGATTGCATGAATATTAAATTATAGTTCTGGTTACAGGTATTCCATACGCCTCACCACCAGTAGGAGATTTGAGATTCTCGCCGCCTGAGAAAATATCTTGGCCAACTGACATTGACAGGCCAATCTTCAACGCGACATTTTTCCGTCCTTCGTGCCACCAGCAGACTCAAAATATCGAGAAGGCAATGGGTCGCTACCTCTTCAATCTCCTCTCCAGGCAGCCAGGCCTTAACGTTTCCCATCAGAAAGAAGACTGTCTATACCTTAACATCTACGTCCCTGAAGGTAAGAATCATTTAGGGCAGGGCATCTACATCTGTATATAGTCGTACATGCCTAGCCCGTATCCTGCTCCCATTATGCAATTAAACAAAAGCAACAAAGGAACAAGGTGCATAAACCTTTAATGAAATAATTGAAATAGGAACAAGGAAGAAAATGAGTTTCTTCGTCAGGGCTTCCTTCAAAATTTCAAAAATACTGAATGTCCAAACTATCAGATTTATACATCACTTATATGCAATATAACAGTAATAATGATGACAAAATATGTTGTTCTGACTCCTATGTTTTTTGGGCCAGTTGGGTTTTGTTTGTTGCATTCGCTATCGAGTTTTATGGCGCGCTATTCATGAATAATCCCCTCAGCTGATCTCGTACTGGATTGCATAGCGATGGATATTAGCGGTGGGTGTCATAAGTTATGAAGCGCTAAAAGATCCGTTACTAACTGAGGCATCGACACGAAACGCGACGATGTGGTAAATTCGTTGTATAGAGCCAGTCGCTAGGTAAACGCAACCAGACAGGCGCGCTATTCCCTGATCTCCCTGAGGTTTACATCCCCGAAAAGGACATACGATTCGGTAGGTTCCTTTCGCAAATAAAACCCTAAGGCTTTCTGATTTTTCTCAAAGAATTATGAAGGTAGAAGGAATGTTAACAACACTGTGGAGTTTTTGAAGACGTGACGTGGAGAGAGAGGGTTCTGAACTGTTGAAGAGCTGCGAATATTATGAGCTTTCCTCTGAGGCATCGGGGTTTTTATTACCCTCTCCTCTGGTTCGCCGTAGGGAGAGCGGTTTGAGGGACCACCCTGTTGATGGAGTGGGGACTATTCCTACTCGCCCTGAATCCTCTTCTTCCCGCATCTCACGTTTATTTAACTTATTATTATTTGCATTGATTTTATAACTAGGATGATGGGGCATAACATACAACATTTTTGTTGTCTTGCGCATTGGTAGTTTTGCAATCGACCACTTGAAACGCAAGCAGAGTTTCTTCGGGGTTAATTATCTCCGATGAGATATAAAAGATTGCTCAAAGCAGTTGGAGAGGAGCATTGGAGAGGAGGCGGGTGTTTTCTTCAAAACTTGAACACGCGAAGTTTCATTTCGGCGACCAATTTATATTCAGGCGCGGCGGATACATTTTGTTTTAGTCCTCTTTCCAAAATGGGGTCGCCATCGATTCTTTTCTTCTTCCACGATATCTCAGGGGTTGTAGCCCTTCACCCGCCCTTCCTCTGTTTTCCACCATCTCAAACTCTAGTTCTGTGATGAAAGCAGAGTTGGGCAATGGAAGGGGTAGCCGTCGCGTGTTGGAAATCTGCGTTCCAAATCGCCTTGCTGCCACCCTTCCCACTGCCTTCTATCCGAAGGTGAAACATCATTTGTATCACTTGGTTTAGGGGAAGTGATAAACACAATCACGAGGAGTCCATTTCGTTAATATCAAGTAAAACTGTTTGCATTGATACGGCGGCAACGTTGACCCATTGTATAGCTCGTCTGCTACAATGATCCCAAGCTGTCATCGAATGGTCAACAGATAAAACAAACAGCGAAGACCCACACTGACCCACACAGAATGGGATGGTGGCTCATGTAAATATGTCTTGGTACATAGTGATTAGTTAATTCTTGAAATTAAAAAATTCTCTGAAAATTCTTGACACAACGGTTTATTATCTTCTTTGTACAGATCACCCTTCTGTCTAGATCACTAAATGATAGATTAATTATTATTAAACATTATCATTATTTATTAATCATTATCATCAAGTAGTGTAAATAATTATGAATTATTGTTGGTTATTCATAATTTGTATGAATTATGATTATTAATTATTATTAATTACCTAACTCGAAATTTGAAAACCATGTGCTGTTTGAATCAGCTGAGCCAGTGTGAAAATTGACCCGATAGGCTGCCTCACGACTCACTCTCATGTTGATGGCTTTCGATCTGCCCCAACTTTGAGGCCTCATTGTGAACGAACGGCTGGTCGTAGAAAGCTGCGGGTGTTAAAAAATTCTTAAAAATAAACTCTATCTAAATCTGAACTTAAAACTATACCGTGCTCTGTGAATTTTTCGAGTGTTGAAAATTTCAAAACTTTGGACCCTTTCCCCTTGAACCAGGGTTATGAAAAGCATTGAGGATCATTGTGGGGTTGGTCCGAACCCGTAAACCAAATTCCGTAATTTTAGCTCAACGCTAACTGGGGAAGGTGCCACGCACGGCGTACGGCGCGGCGTACAGCGGACGGGCGGATTTTTTTTTAATTCGATTTTCTGAATCTACGTACTTATCTTGAAACGTAAACCCTCAAATTTTGAGGGGGGCTAATTTTTTATTTTTCTGGGGCGATTCCAATGGTTCATTATCGAAGATAATAAACCAACAGGTGCCTCGGTCACTGAGTTATACGAATAGCATGGGATTTCATTCAAAGATATATAGAACAACAACAATTCGGCTCCTTGTTCATCCCAGCAAGAATATAAGCATGCATTTCTCCCTTAATTAAAACTAGCATTGTATAGTATGTTAAACAGTACTATATAATAAGCTTTATGACATAACAATTGAAATGAAGCACGATTAATAGTATTAGCTCCACGCGCTGACCAGAGGAAAGAAAGCCTATCTAAAGGGAAAAGTTTAATCCCGTTGTAACTTCGTTGTAAAAACTGGCCCGCAAAAAGGGGTGATATCCATTTTGCCCGCCAGTCACGTATATAGGATGCTCGGTGCTTCGCACCTCGCTGTTGTGCGTGCATATAGAAGAAACCTGATCCTCCTATCCTAACCACCACCACCAATGTTTTCCTGTTCCCTGACTTCTTCCCACGGCCCCCCGCCCCCTTTCATCGTTCCTCTGTTTCCTCTGTTGCACCTGCAGGGAGCTTTTCGCTTCCTTCAGTGCTGTTCGTGACAGCTTTTTGCAAGGCTTCTGAAAATTAGATGATACATGTAGTAGTGGTGGTGATGATTACCTAGTGGTGTGCCCACTAAGTAAAAGCAAGGCGTCTAAGAATTATAATAGCACTACTAATGGTCAAGGGTAATCAGTGATGGAACAACTACAGTGAATTTAGGCTTGTTCATCTGGCAAAAAGCTCCCGCCAACAGCATTGAAAGAAGCGAAACGCTCCCTGCATGTGCAACAGAGGAAACAGAGGAGGGTGAAAGGGGGGGTTGTGGGATGAAGACAGGGAAAAGGAAAACACTGGTGGTGGAGGTTAGGGGTAAGAGGATCTGGTTTCTATATGCACACTCAACAGCGAGGTGCGAAGCACCGAGCATCCTATATACGTGGCTGGCGGGCAAAATGGATATCATTATTTTTTAAGGCTGTGGAGGTTTTTTAAAAATATATTTTATTGCGCCAAGTATATACAAGTAAACTTATAAGCAATATTCGTATGTTGAATTTTAAATTAAATGTTTAAAACTTAAGTACATCACTTAGTCTTATATTGTTCAGACGTTTTCACATTAGTTGAGCAAGGTCATGCGGTTTGGTACGTTTCAATCTTCGGAGTAGATCATTAGTGTCTAGGAGTCGGACAACATCCTCGTTGATGTGATCTTGTAGCCTCATCAATGGTGGTTGATGGCTTGGTTGCGTATGACCTCATTGACCGATTCCACTTGAAGCTCGTAGTGTAATTGGTCGTTACGAAAGTATCTGTATGCATCTGTGCATGAATGCAGAACATTTTTCGGGAAGCGCTGAATAATTTTGCGATTGCTAGGTGCAGTGCATCCCCACAATTGTGCACCATAAGTCCATACGGGTCTCAGGACTTGTTTGTACAGAATGAGCTTGTTATGAATAGACGTTTTTGACTGCCTACCCATAAGCCAGTACATTTTTCTGAATTTTACTGTGAGCTCGGTTTTTCCTTCTTTACATTCTCTTTCCATCTCAGTTTGGCATCAAGTGTCATTCCGAGAATCAGACTAAGTGAGGCAAAATCGAATGAGTAAATCGAACGAGAGATGGATCGGTTTAGTTTATTTACTCATTCGTGATTGGCTTCCCCGACTGCCAGGACTGCAGTATCATCCGCAAAAGTGGCAGTTGTGTTTTCTTCAATTTCTGGCAAGTCGCTGGTAATACGCCCTAATACGCCGCCTCAATACGCTGCCTTGAGGCACACCTGCCTGGATCTATTTGGGTTCTGAAAAAGCGGCATCGTGTTTAACTCGAAAGTATCGATCAGCAAGATATGACTCAAGAAGTGCTGCATAGCTTGTAGGTAGCATTTTATGAAGCTTATAACCTAGCCCTTCATGCCACACTTTATCGAACGCCTGGGTGACTTCCAGAAAAACGGCGGAGCAGACTTTTCTTCCTTCCAGCGCTCTCTCGATTATGCTTGTGATTTCCTTTAGTTTCCTATCGATCCTTGAAGAGGCGCAACTCTACGATAATTTTTCTGATCACCGTTCAACTTTGATGTTTTCGGAAATTAGAGGATGTTGGATTCATTCACGTATTTTTGGCTGTGGATTAGCCAAATCGATTGAGATTTAGTTCAAAACCATTGACCATATACTAGACATCCCAACAGACATTTTAGGACCAACCTTACCAATTTCAATTAATTATTACGGCAGTTATCATTGAAAATAGAAAAACCGTCATAGTTCCTCTGTTTTTCTTCTTAGGGAGCTCATTTTTATTTCAAATTGAAAAGTTTAGTAAGCAGAATAAAACTAAAAACTGAACTAGCTCCAATTTTGAAGATGTTATGACCATTTGAATTTCCAAATTAATGGGGAAATGGTGGGTGGGGGGACAAAATGTACAAAAGGCACTCCCTTGGATGGAAAAAAAAGTGTGTGCAAAATGTCAGCTCGATCCGTTTTGTCTGCTGGCTGTAGCCCCGTCAATGAACAACAACGAGAACGAGAAAGAGAAGAACACGAAAAACGTGAAAAATAGTGATTTTAGAACTGCTATACCCCCGACGTCTGATGGTCCCGAGAGTTGAAATTTGGGTTGCGTCCACACAGGCACCTAGCAAGTTGGTGTACAAAAAATCATCTCCCGAGACAGCCAGGGGGCCGAGCTAGAGGGGGGGGGGGGGCGAACTTGTTCCGTCGCGTAATCAGTGTCTCAGTAGCTTCGTTTCAGGGCTTCGGTTTTCTTGGCGGGCGGGTTCGGGAAACTCTTCGCCGAAATCGCCCAGAACTCTGGGATCCCCAGACCAATCATCAACCTTCCTTAGTCATCGATCCCCGCAGCAGGGAAACACCCGTAGCTATTGGACTCTAATCACTTAACACACCTAATTATTTTTCTGTGTACATGTAAAGACCTCGATGACCTTGCAAAGTTTCAGCAAAACAAGCTGTTATTCTGAAGTCGACGACTATTAATTTAATGCGTTCGAGTCTAAAATGCCTCCGCTACTTGGTAGAGGTCGGAAAAAAAGTTCCATAATCATGTGGTTTGCGGGTTCGGACGAACCTCAAAATGATCCTTGAAACTTTTCATAACCCTAGGGGGAAGGGGTTCAAGACGAATTTAGAAAATTCGAAAAATGCATATCTCTATAACTTCAAATTGATCAGTTTAGGGTTTAGTTCCAATTTAAATAGAGTTTAGCTCTTATAATTTTTCAAGACCATCCGGAGATTGTTACGACCAGCCGTTCGTTCACAATGAGGGCTCAAATTTCAGCGAATGGTTTTCGGATATCAAGTTAATTATTAATAATTAATTATTATTATTAATAGTTACCTATTAAAAAATAGTTATTGGTATTAATGAAAATTGTAAATAAATAGCAATAATTATTATTCATTAACAATAATTTCTATATCTACGCCAAGTGAACCCATACCAAATTTCAAGTTAATCGGCTGTGGACCCGTCAAAGTGGCCGAAATCAGCCTAAATTTCATTTTTTGTTCCTCAAATTTTCTTGGGTTGAGATAATGGTTTAAATCTTTCAAATGATCAGATAAAAATTTCAATTCGACTGGTCATGGGACCCAGGCTGTAGACTCGTCAAAGTGGACAATACTAGCCTAAAATTTCTGTTTTTTGGTTTCTAACGTTTTTTGACTCGAGATATTAGGTTAAATCGTTTAAAATCTGAAACGAAGCTTTCAAGCCTCGCCTTCCTGAGCAAGAAGAAGGAGAAGAAGAACCATGAGAGGCCGAAAAACAGGGATTTTGAAGCTAGTATGAAAATTAACCCGACAAGCTGCCTCACGATTCACTCTCATGTTGACGATCTGCCCCAACTTTTAGCCCTCATTGTGAACGAACGGCTGGTCGTACAAAGCTGCGGATGGTCTTAAAAAATTCTAAAAAAAATAAGCTATCTAAATCTAAACTAAAAACTCTGCAAATTCTTGACACAACGGTTTATTATCTTCCTTGTGCAGATCACCCTCCTGTCTATACCAGACTGTATTGCAAATCGGCACCATACCATATTCTCACCGTACTCATACCATAACATACGAATTTCTTTCCTATCATACCATACTGTATTATACCAAATCATACATACAATAATATACCATACCATACTCATACCATGTCATACAAACCGAGTGAATATTGAAATGTCATCCATTTCTGACCTATATTTAAAATTTCAAGTCAATAGCTCATCATCAAAATTTAATTTGTATTATTACAAAAAGGTATTATTTAAACAATTTTACAGATGAGAAACCGAGTGAATATTGCAATGTGGTCTATCCCCGACTCACGGTTAAAATTTCTAGACTGTAGTTTACCGGGAAGATGAAAAAAGGTAGTTTTATTCTGGGCGTCTGGAGGTTGGGTCACATAACGGCCGTTTTCGACGCGAAAGTTTAGTGTTTTTCCTAAACCTTTGCGCGGTCACTGTGAACGAACGGCTAGTCGCACAAAAATCCAATTGGTCTTAAAAGATTCGTAATTTTTCAGGTCATTCAAAAGTGAACTGAAAATCAAACGTTTCAGTTAAATATTTTGAGATATGACATTGTCGAAATTTTAAATTTCGTTTTGAACCCCTTCCCCTTGACCTAGGGTTATGAAAAGTTTCGAGGACCATTGTGGGGTTGGTCCGAACCCAGAAACCGAATTTCGTAATTTTAACTCAACGCTAACTGGGCAAAGTGGTACGGACGGCGGACGGGGGACGGCGGACGGCGTACGGCGTACGGGGGACGGCGTACGGCGGACGGACGGATTTTTTTTTATTCGATTTTCTGAATCTACGTATCTTGAAACGTAAACCAACAAATTTTGAGGGGGGGTTAAAAAATGTTTTTCTTTGGGCGATTCCAATGGTTCATTATCGAAGATAATAAACCAAAATACACCGATGGACATGAATATTTCGAATTTTGACATTTAATGCTAGCTCAGCTGATTCGAACAGCACTTGGTTTTCAAATGTAGAGTCTATTAATAATAATTAATAATAATTGATAATAATAATTTATATAAATTATTAATACCTACCCAACAATAATTATAGATAATTTACACTACCTTGGGGGGGGGGGGGGGTAATTTTTGTTTATTATCTTCGATAATGAACCATTGGAATCGACCAAAGAAAGAAATTTTTAAACACCCCCCCCCCCCCCCCTAAAACTTTGTTGGTTTACGTTTCACAATACGTAGATTCAGAAAATCAAATAAAAAAACTCTGCAAAGTCTTGACAACGGTTCCTTACCTATCTTCTTTGTACAGGGCACCCTTCTGTCTAGATCACTAGGTCTAAATGTCTAGATCCTAAATGTTAGATTAATTACTATTATGAATTATGACTAATTATTAATAATTTTATCAAGTACCTAGTGAAAATTATTATAATGTATTGTTAGGTATTAATAATTTGTATGCATTATTAATAATTATTATTATTAATTATGATTAATTAATACGATATCCGGCTGTTGTGGACAAATTTTGACATAGGGTTAAAAATTTTTTTTCTTTGGGCGATTCCAATGGTTCATTATCGAAGATAATAAACCAAAAAATCTGTCCGTCCGCCGTACGCCATACGCCGTCCGACGTCCGCAGCACTTTGCCCAGTTAGCGTTTAGCAAAAATTACGAAATTCTTTTTTATGGGTTTGGACCATCCCCACAATGATCTTCGAAACTTTTCATAACATTTGGTTAATGAGAAGGGGTTCAAAACAAATTTTGAAATTTTGAAAATTTCATGACACGAAAACGGCATAGTTTTTAGTTTATATTTGAATAGAGTTTTTTTAAATTTTTTAATTCCATCCGCAGCTTTGTACGACCAGCCGTTCGTTCACAATGAGGGTTCAAATTTGGAGCGAATCAAAAGTCGTCAACATGAGGGTCAATCATGCGGCAGCCTGTCGGGTCTTGATTCCAATAGCACATGGCTTCAAATATCGATTTGATTAATAATAATTATTAATAATCATCAAAAATAATTCATAAACATGATTAATAACTAACAATACCTATGTATTTGTTTAAACAGGTTAAATTTGGGTGATGAGCTAGAGACGTGAAATTTTAAACATGGGACACGGTGGATGGCAATGCAATATTCAATCAGTTTCTTGTCTCTAAAATTGTTTAAACAATACCTATTTGTTTAAACAAATTAATTTGGATGTTGAGCATTGGGCTGAAGAAATCTGAAATCTTTCAAATTCAACCAGGCAGCTCCACTTGTTTCTCCACTGTGTTATGTTATCTGTTACGCGCTGGCGAAGCTCGGTGTGAAATACAACCCCTGTACTCCACTAGCCAGAGCCCCGAACTTTAGGCACTTTGAAATACATTTGATTCTAAGTATACCTAATAACTAGCGGGATCACTCGAGTAGATAATAATAATATAGGAGTGTGTGTGATTTAGTTTCGACATCCCTCAACATCAATAATAATATATTTTTATATATTGATTTTTTATTCATATTTTTATTATTATTATTTTTTTTTTTTAATTCGATTTTTATAATTGATTTTTTGGTTGTAGTTGATGATAACTTTAAAAAGGCATGAGTTACGGAGTAGATGGTACATTGGGTTACATTGAGAAGCGGTGACCATCCTCGCCGCTTCACAATAATGAATGTTAGGCACGCTGACATTTCTCTTTACTTGCAATGCAAACAGCTCATTGAAGAATATCTTATATATTCACCATGTATGTGTGCAGGGAGGCCGCCAATGGACAGCGGGGGCTGGCCAGTGGTGATCTGGTTTCATCCTGGTGACTTCAGCTCCGGTACTCCTATCCTTTGGGACCCAACGGCGTTTGTCATCAAGCAAAAGGTAGATAGTTAGGTATCTCTCAATTTATGAGAAGTGTAAGTATTTTATGGTCGTATCTTGAAATGAAATGATACAATCAAGTATTGGAAATATGTCTAGAAATCATCACACTCGTAGAACCACTGATTACCAACTGGATTCAGCATTATTTTGGCATTGAATTGGACCTCAATTTTCTGTTTCAGGTTATTGTAGTGGCGCCCTCGTACCGACTTGATATATTTGGGTTCATGTCTTTGGAGAACGATGACATTCCTGGAAACTTTGGTCTAATGGACCAAGTAGCAGCAATGGATTGGGTTCAAGATCACATAGGTCTGTTTAATGGTTCTCGAAATGAAGTCATGATCTGGGGCCACAGTGCAGGTGGGACGAGCGTGACATTACATTTGGTCTCCGAACAATCGTCCAAGAAGTTTCACAAAGCAGTTGCCATGAGTGGGAATGCGTTTCTGCCAGATTCAATCGTTCAACCAAGACGGAACATCATTGTCAACTACTTTCTCAAACAAGAATATGGTTGTACCAGGGAAAAGATTGAGGACTGTCTAAGGAACCTTGATGTGACAGCCTTGAAAAAGGCCAGTGAGGAGATACCCGGTGAATTGGGCGAAGAGTATGGACCATGGCGATGGGGACCTGTAGTGGACGGATTCTTTGTTGAGGAAAATCCATTTTTGAGGGATGAACCGAAAGAAATGTTCATGACCAAAAGGATCCAAAAGGTACCCCTGATGGCGGGCTTTACGGATATGGAGGATTTGGATACATCAGACCTGGACAGCTTTCCTGTGAACAGAAAAACGTTTCGAGAATCAGTAGCAAAGGTGTTCTATGACGAGTTGCATCTTGAAGCTTTAAAGATATTAGGAAACGACTCGGGATGCGCCTTGAATGATGATTTTGTCGTGAACTCCATTCTCTTCCATTACACACCGAGCTCTCCTGAGATGAATGAAGATCAAACGGTGTTTCGAAGAAAGTACATAGAGCTGACCACAGACAGGAAGTTTGGGAGTGGCACGTATGCACTGGGAATGGCCGTGAGCTCTATAGACACGTTCACATACCTGTACAGGTTTGACTACAAAATGAAATCGACAGGGATGTCAGTCAACAGGGATTGGGTGGGAGTTCCTCATCAATACGATCTCCCAATATTCTGGGGAATGCCTTACTGGACTACTATCAACCCACCCATCATCTGGAATAACATCGACAAGAAAACATCGGACATTGTTATGAGTCTGTTGGGAAACTTCTCACGATATTCGGTTCCGATACAGAACAAAAAAACCACGCCATGGGAGAAATTTACTGAAAAAAACCCACGTCTTCTTATAATCGACAAGACATTCAATATGAGCGACTCGTCGTCTTTTGACTATAAATCTGTCGATTTTTGGAACGAATACTACCCTCTCATAATCGAATCTGTGAGCAACTGCTGCAATTCTACTGGTACCCCCATTTTCAGTGGCGTGAAACCATTATTATTTAGTTCAGTGCTTTTGCACTACATTTTATCGTTCTTATCTGCTATTAGTATTTCCCACCTAACGTGTTCGAGTAATGAAGTCTTCATAGACAGCTAGAACCTAAATAACTTACAACACATCTCTCAATTTAAAAAAAAAAAAATCTAATTCGACATTATAAATTTAAGACCACAGATGTCAGGACCAATGATCATGCATCATCCTTCATTGTTATTAACTGTACACGTTCATAAAAGCATTCTACGAAGAAGTGATATACTATGAATGAGTAGCTGACGCTTGCTATTGATTTTGAAAATAAGTAACGTGATAAAATAAACCATGTGCCATCAAATCAATAATATATTTTTGGATGTGTACGTGAGGCTTATTCGAGTAGCATTTTTAGAATATACCTTTACGGTGGAATGTCCTTGTCGGTCAAATTGTCGAGCGGAACATGCTAGATAGAAAAAGGCTAGTGTAGAGACTAAGTGAAACGAATATATCGTTGAATAAAAAGGTTATCATGTAGTGAACAGGGCGAACAATCAGTCCATAAAGGTGACTGTGGGAACAAGCCACAGCATTCATCTAGGAATGTCAAAACCTTTATGTACAGTGATTTGCAGCCTTCACGTAGCCTCCAACATGATTATATTGGATGGTTGAAATATCTGTTTTGTATAAGTTAGTCATGACTATCTTGATCGGAGCCAGAGGAATACTCCCTCCCTCTCACCGTCCAGAGATACCTACGGTTCTACGCAACAAATTATTACCGGAAGGATGGAATTCAATCATTTCAATCGTTTCATCAGAACAACAAGTTACGACTACGATAGGAGATTCAGTCTTCAATCTAAATAGTCTTCAAGGATTCATTCTAACGCACAACGGACTTCAGGACCTAACGTGTCTCCAGGGAAGCGCTTCCCAGCTTTCTGTTCACGGTGCCATCAAACGACCGTTCATTTCTGAAGCATTCGTTTCCTATGACACTACACCGAAATTGCTTCCTACTGTCTTGCACACCTGAAATGGTCATGGTTAACTTGTCGACCTGTGCTCACTATATTAACTGTTATCCTGTATTGATATATATATTAGCGAATTTTCGAAGAGGGCGGTTTCCAATGGCTTCAACATTTTAAGCATAAAACTGTTTGAAACATTACCCGATAGAAATCGGTTTGGAGGCATACGGGTCCAAACATGGATTTTCAAACTTTTTACGAGTTGGTACTGGTGGTATTTATGTATTTCTGATCTTGGTTACTTGATAAGAATCCAAAATTTTCCCAAAATGTCTCATTTTACTGAAGGAAAAATGATTTTGGAGACCAGCAATTATGTAATACAGAAAACGAGTCAAACCAAACATGAAACAGTCTGACAAGTGACGCCTCATTTTAAAGGCTTTTCTACGCCAAACACGATGGTGAAGTCAGAATTGCGATATCTTATTCCGTCATCAAACTACAGCACTTTGACGGAGAAACGTGGTTGTTACTTGTGATGTCCTTTATCTGATCTATTCTGATAACGGAATAAGATATATCAATTCTGACTTCACTATCGTGTTCAGCGATAATCAATCTACAAACTGAGGTGTTACTCGGCAAAAAAATTAGAAAAAAATTAGTTATAAAACCAGTAAAATGAGGACATTTGACATAAAACCAGTTATGTCTTCGAAAATTCGCTCTTATAGCCATGCTGCATGACTGCAGATTTTTTTTCTCATTATCTCTATCAACTTTTTCACCTCTTGTGTTACTTATCTGATGAAGGATCCTCCTAATTATAGAAGAATCTATACAAATATGGGAAGTATATGTTACGTAAATGTTGCGTAATGTAACAAGCAAATTACCTAATTCTGTATTACTTACAATCCTAGTTGTAGAAGAAACCTACAATTTAACATGCGTGACGTTTAGATCTCACTTCACTCCGTATTCCCAAGAGAAGAAAATAAACGGCTGTATCACTAAAAATATCCACAGTCATGCACCATGGCTATAAGAGCAAATTTTCGACGAAATGACTGGTTTTATGTAAAATGTCTCCATTTTACAGGTTTTATGACAAATTTTGTCTCCATTTTTTTGCTAAGTAACATCTCAGTTCATAGATATTTCAACGCTGAACACGATGGTAAAGTCATAATTGCGACATCTCAACAAAAAAAAAAAAAAAAAAATTGAACTGAGGTATAACTTGTCGGACTGTTTCATTTTTGTTGTTGGAGTTGATGGATATATATACATATATATGATTTTTAGTGCCTTTTGTTAAAAATGTTGGACCGAGAACAATAGCTTCCTTTTCTTCGAAAATTCGCAAATAGATGAAAGTTGTTGATGTATAATATCGAATTTATTGGTCTTAGGTATTAAAAGTTTGCGGACAAAAAAGTGTTTGGGTTGTATTGATTTAGTGCGTTACTTCTAATTCTGCTATTCTGATCATGCTGATTGACAGAAATTTTCGTTTGTTAGTTAGTTAATGTTTGTGGAGCCGAGATAGGGTTCAGTTATGAATAAGGAACGTCCGAATAAATCATTTTCATAGTAGGTTGATTTAATAGTATTGAAATGTATTGCGAAAGCGGTGCGTTCATTTGGACTGAGGTTGTGAGATTTGACTGCTAAATTGGAACATCAAAAAATGTTGAATTCGTGTACCCACCATGTAACCGGGTCGAAAACCCCTGGAATATGTACTTTTTCGCGATTAATAACTAATAGCAGACTCAAGCTTATTATAGACAATTCTGAAAACTAGAGGCTAATTGGTTTATGTTAAGACTTTTAGGCAAAAATTACCCAACAATGGGGAAAGAATCATTTATAATAAAGAACAATTTTTTCGCTATTGTCAGGTAGTTTTTGCATCATTTTTGGCAGAAAATATTGTACTGAAAATAGCCAGCTCATTTTCAAAGCAATAACGATAAACTGGTATTGATGTATGAAAGCAAGTAAACCAACTAATGTGCAATTACATGTACGTAAATCATAAGCAGACTCGAGTCCCTTCTAACACTTCAGTCCTTCCACGATTAATTACTCTTGAGCTGCATAGTTATTTAAATATTTTCATTACAGAACAGTTTTTTATCTAATGGTTACTGTAAGGCGGCTAACTGTATTGTCAACAGGTGTTTCGTATTGTCAAAAAGTCTACCTTGGAATGGTGGAGTAATTTCATAGTTGTATTCTTCAGCCAACACTTACCAATTTATTGTGGAAGTCAATTTTTCACAGGCTGTGCCTCAATCAATGCCTGAAACATACTTATTATTATTGGTTGCCCTGCGCTCGGTCGTGGCAAGAATACCTGTTTAAATGGACATGACCCTTGTATAGACCCTGTGTTCGAGTCCATTGCTTACTTGAATTGACTTACCGCATTGAAAATAATGTACATAATACAAAGAAATTAATGTACATACATAAATATATTTTGTCTATATGTGAAATAATGGATGTAAATAAAAAGGTGCCGGAATACATTTTTTTTACCATGCCTAATACTATATCATGCTATATAATTTTCTCCTCAATTAGTGTTTTAAAGATCGTACCTTGAGAAGTTAACCCAAAAATTTTGAGGGGAAAATTTAGTGCTCACAGAGCTACCCTAAAATCTTCATCACAATAGATACAAACCGAATGGAATGCTGAATATTACCGGATTCCGGACCATCTTTCATAATACTGAGAAGGAATCGTACAAAATGAGAAAAAGGAGTATACTTTATGAAACTTTGTTATTTAAGAAAAATACACAAAATGTCAAGCCAGCAATGAACTTTCATGCAAAATCGAAAAATAGGTAGTTACGTTCTCCAGGTACCAAGTCAATACGGGCGTTATCAGTTTTATACACTCAGTCGTACAAGTTCGAAAAACCCCGAATCGCGCATGTCGCGCCGACGTCCTTGCAAATACGCATAGATAACTCCAGTTCAATTAATCTAATTACAATCGTTTCTAATAAGTATATTTCGAGTTTTCAGTCACTTGCCGTATGAACTACCTGACAGAAAGGTTTAATATTTTAATCATGTCACTTCACTCTATGAATACTTTGACGGACCCGATACCAATTTTCATTGGCTGGAGATGGGATTTGGGTAGATACCAATCCGTGGATTTTCAGAGGGATGTTTCCCTTTTATTTATGACAGATGTTGTCAGTTTTCCATCTGCACTTTGTACACTTTTCAGCCTTGATGTAGTAGTGCAGCTTTCGCAAGTCGCATATCACATTTTCATCGGGGCCCATTCCGTCAACCTCAACTCGGCAGCACTGAGCTTCCATTTCTGCATCGTCGAGAACGTGCAGGAAATCTATGAAAACAAAATCAATTACAAAACACACCACTGCCTGTGGAATAGTTCTTATCGTGTGATTTTGACTGTTCATACCTAAAGTTTTCGATACATGGTCACTTCCCGAGAAAACTTCAGGCTAGGCTCATGACCTAATGAGCGAATTTTAGAAATAAAGTACAAGTGGGTCGCCTGAAAAAAATACGGAACACATTCATATGTGCTTAAGCTTAAGGCCAAAAGCTAAGGGCAACTATACCAACGATGCCAGTAATTTTGTACTAGAATTGTAATTAGAAAGGTACTCAAGTACTGGACATAATTATAACGTTCGAAGATCGCCTCAGCACAAACATAAATAAAGAAAACCAGTCATGCAGCATGACTATAAGAGCGAATTTTCGAAGAAATAATTGGTTTCATGTAAAACGTCTTCATTAAAGAACATGATGTCCATGAAGAACATCTCAAGTAACCTTTCATCATCTTCAAAGTGCTCCAGTTGAGAGCGGAATGAGATAAAGCAATTCTGACATCCCCATCTTATTCAGTGTGTAAGAAACCTTCACTTGTCACCTTTCATTTTTTGCGTGCTACCCCCCCCCCCCCCCACCACAAACATCCCCAAAACCCCCCTCAGCTTTTGGACATTACAACGCTGAACACGACGGAGAAGTGAGAATTGCGACATCGCATTCCGTCATCAGATTAGAGCAGATTACCCATGAAGAACGTATTCTTCATCTTCAAGGTACTCAAGTTTGCGAACGAAATTAGGTATCGCAATTCCTACTTTACGATCGTATTCAGCGTGTAAAAACCTTTGAAATGAGGTATCACTTGTCCGACTGTTTCATTTTGGGAACTTATGAGTAACTCCCCCATAAACTCCCAAAGCCCACCTCACCTTATAGATTTTTCTACGCTGAACACGATGGTGAAGTCGGAATTGCGATATCGCATACCGTTATCAGATTAGAGCAAACTAAACAAGCAGAAAATTTCAGGCATCCACCACGTTGCTTCATCTTCAATGTGCTCCAGTTTGAGAACGGGACAAGATATCGCAACCGAGAACAATAGCTTCATTTTCTTCGATAATTCGCTAATAAAGAAACTAAAAAGAGGTTACAAAAGAGGGGAGGATCGTGGTTACAGAATGAGCGCAACCGCAGCCTTCTGCGTTTTAACGTGGGGCCGCGCATTTCAAAAAGTCCTGAAACGTTTTGATCAGTTCTCGTAAAATTCGCTCATAAGGAACTGGAAAGCTGAATGGAATAATAATGAAACCTAGTACTTATTAGTACTTTACTCTATTTACCTTTTCGGATGTATTTAGTAAAACTCTCCTCCTGAATTGGCGTGATGTGATGATCGGAATAACCCCCGATGAATGCCACCTGGAAATTTAGAGAAAGTTTGGTACATCACAAAGGGTATCAGTGTTGTTTCCAAAAAATGAGTAATTTGGATGGATTGAGTGGTTTCCCCCCCCCCCCCCCAACCCATAAAATTAAACCCGCAAGTGAAAGTAGTAATATAACAATCGACGTTAACCAGAACATCATATTTCTTTCTTCCTACTCAAATTTTTTTCCAAATGTGAGTTCGAGATGTTTAATTATATCAACGTTAGACTATTAGCATCAACCAATTCTCCCGAGTATGGTGAACCACTACCCCCCACCTACCTACTTTTTGCCATCTTATTCAGTCCCAGTCATTATACATGTGAGATCGCCCTTAGAATAAAGCGCTAATTACTATAATTCATCCGGTAGTTACCGTTTGCCTTCAACCTGACCAAAAATTATCAAATTAATTGTATTAATACAATATTAAACATATCAATGTAGCAGCATTCGATTTTGGTTTATTATCTTCGATAATGAACCATTGGAATCGCCCAAAGAAAAACATTTTTTAACCCCCCCTCAAAATTTGTTGGTTTACGTTTCAAGATACGTAGATTCAGAAAATCGAATAAAAAAAACTCTGCAAATTCTTGACACAACGGTTTATTATCTTCCTTGTGCAGATCACCCTTCTGTCTATTCCAGACTGTACCTATTGCAAATCGGCACCATACCATATTCTCACCGTACTCATACCATACCATACGAATTTCTTTCCTATCATACCATACTGTATTATACCAAATCATACATACAATAATATACCATACTCATACCATGTCATACAAACCGAGTGGATATTGAAATGTCATCCATTTCTGACCTATATTTAAAATTGTTGAAATAATACCTATTTGTTTAAACAAATTAAATTTTGATGATGAGCTAGATACTTGAAATTTTAATATAGGTCAGAAATGGATGACATTTCAATATTCACTCGGTTTGTATGACATGGTATGAGTATGGTATGGTATATTATTGTATGTATGATTTGGTATAGTACAGTATGGTATGATAGGAAAGAAATTCGTATGGTATGGTATGAGTACGGTGAGAATATGGTATGGTGCCGATTTGCAATACAGTCTGGTATAGACAGAAGGGTGATCTGCACAAGGAAGATAATAAACCGTTGTGTCAAGAATTTGCAGAGTTTTTTGGTTTATTATCTTCGATAATGAACCATTGGAATCGCCCAAAGAAAAACATTTTTTAACCCCCCCCCCCCCCCCCCTTAAAATTTATTGGTTTACGTTTCAAGATACGTAGATTCAGAAAATCGAATAAAAAAAAAAAATGCGTCCGTCTGCCGTACGCCGTCCGCCGTCCAGTTAGCGTTGAGTAAAATTACGAAATTTTTTTTATGGGTTCCGACCAACCCCACAATGGTCCTCGAAACTTTTCATAACCCTAGGTCAAGGGGAAGGGGTTCAAAACGAATTTTGAAATTTTGAAAATTCCAAAACTCGAAAAATTCATATAGAACGGTATGTTTTTTATTTCATATTTAGATACAGTTTATTCCTAAGAATTTTTTAAGACCATCCGCAGCTTTGTACGACCAGCTGTTCGTTCACAATGATGGCTCAAAGGTTGAGCCTGTCAACACGATCGTGAATCAAACGGTTGAAATACAGGTCTATTTCCATACTAACGGGCTGTTGGGAACATCATATGGTTTTAGTGATGTCGAGTAGTTTGTTCTGAGGTAGGTTTCGTGCTACGGAAATGAAGGTAATTTCGAATGTTTGTTGGTAGGTACTTCTTTTATAGAAAAATCATTACCGACGTAGTATTAAAAACGCCAGAATTATATCGGTACATTTTATTTGTAATTAATTCATCATCTCTATCATTCAGGTTCTGCAAAAACCAACCCAGGCGATTCCAACAGCCGGATATCGTATTAATTAATTATAATTAATAATAATTATTATTCATAATAAATACAAATTATTAATACCTAACAATAAATGATAATAATTTTCACTAGGTACCTCCTTGATAAAATTATTAATACGTAATTAGTGATAATTCATAATAGTAATTAATCTAACATTTAGGATCTAGACATTTAGACCTAGTGATCTAGACCAAAGGATGATCTGTACAAGATTTTAAAACTGTTATGTTTTAGGAAGACACAATTTATTTTAAAATGTATTTAACGAAGGAAGTGTTGAGTTAAGCAACTTTTGTATGAAGAAACAATTTTTTTATGATGGAAATAGGAATTGTTAAAAAATACTTAACTCGACGGTAATTTGATATTTTATATAATGGAACTGTTGAGAGTACAAGTAGATTCAAGATTACGATCCGTATTTACATAATGCTTATTAATATTAGTAAGGAAGAAATGGAGGTTTAAAATATTTGGCTCCCTTTGACCCCTCTGACGTCATCCATTCCTGCCGGTCCACGTACGTCTTCCATTCCTGCCGGTCCACGTACGTCTTCCATTCCTGCCGGCCCACGTACGTCATCCATTCCTGCCGGTCCACGTACGTCATATCCTGTGAGGTAATCTTGCCGGCCACTTGTCTGACGTCATCCACCCCCTGCCAGTCCACGTACGTCATATCCTGTGAGGTGTTCTTGCCGGCCACTTGTCTGACGTCATCCACCCCCCCTGCCGGTCCACGTACGTCATCATATCCTGTGAAGTGTTCTTGCCGGCCACTTGTCTGACGTCATCCACCCCCTAACGGTCCACCTACGTCATATCCTGTGAGGTGTTCTTGCCGGAAACTTGTCTGACGTCATCCACCCCCTGCCGGTCTACGTACGTCATATCCTGTGGGGTGTTCTTGCCGGCCACTTGTCTGACGTCATCCATCCCCTGCCGGTCCACGTACGTCATCATATCCTGTGAAGTGTTCTTGCCGGCCACTTGTCTGACGTCATCCACCCCCTAACGGTCCACCTACGTCATATCCTGTGAGGTGTTCTTGCCGGAAACTTGTCTGACGTCATCCACCCCCTGCCGGTCTACGTACGTCATATCCTGTGGGGTGTTCTTGCCGGCCACTTGTCTGACGTCATCCATCCCCTGCCGGTCCACGTACGTCATCATAACCTATGAGGTGTTCTTGCCGGCCACTTGCCTGACGTCATCCATCCCCTGCCGGTCCACGTACGTCATCATAACCTATGAGGTGTTCTTGCCGGCCACCTGTCTGACGTCATCCACCCCTGCCGGTCCACGTACGTCATATCCTGTGACGTGTTCTTGCCAGCCACTTGTCTGTCGTCATCCACCCTCCTGCCGGTCCACGTACGTCATATCCTGTGAGGTGTTCTTGCCGGCCACTTGTCTGACGTCATCCACCTCCTGCCGGTCCACGTACGTCATATCCTGTGAGGTGTTCATTGTTCATTGCAAACCTGTTCATTGTGTACCCAAGATCCTTCCCTAAAAGACCTGGCAGCGGGAAATATTATTCAACATGGTTTGAAAAGGGAAAAACAAGTTTTGTAAAAAATCCCAATGCTCTAGGTAGTAGTCGATACCAGTGACCAACATTTTCTTCAGTAGCCGACATGGTTTTGCACTAGTAGTCGACCTACATGTGTTAGAAGTCGACAGTATCACTTGAGTCAGTAGTCGACAGATTTCGTCATTCCATCTTTTCGAATTTTACGACATCTAAATAAAATACATTCAACTGTGAATCAGAACTTGAAAATAGATTAATAAGATGTAATAAAGTAGTTATCAGACTTTTTATTTGCAAACAGCTCATTATCAGTCTCAAATTGCAATAAGTAGGTACTTAAGTAAAAAGGTATGAAAACTATAGTCGAAAACTCATTGTCAGAAAATTGACATTACAGTTGGGCTTAGGTACCTATTTACATATTTTTTTGACATTTTCATATCTTTGCTTTGGCACATAAACTGAAACGGGAAAAATTTGTTCCCTTGATTCACCCTTTCCCTCAGATCACATCAGAACACAAACGACCGGCGGGCCATTACGTCAGAGCCTATGACGCACGAGCGTATGACGTAAGACGGCTGGCAGGAGGCCGACTAGTACGTCAGAGCCTATGACGCACGAGCGTATGACGTAAGACGGCTGGCAGGAGGCCAACATGTACGTCAGAGCCTATGACGCACGAGCGTATGACGTAAGACGGCTGGCAGGCGGCCAACAAGTACGTCAGAGCCTATGTTGCACGAGCGTATGACGTAAGACGGCTGGCAGGAGGCCAACAAGTACGTCAGAGCCTATAACGCAAGAGCGTATGACGTAAGACGGCTGGCAGGAGGCCAACAAGTACGTCAGAGCCTATGACGCACGAGCGTATGACGTAAGACGGCTGGCAGGAGGCTAACTAGTACGTCAGAGCCTATGACGCACGAGCGTATGACGTAAGACGGCTGGCAGGAGGCCAACAAGTACGTCAGAGCCTATGACGCACGAGCGTATGACGTAAGACGGCTGGCAGGAGGCCAACAAGTGCGTCATACGACGAGACCTTTTATGTCTCTGCTCCCCCTCCCCCACCCACACCCCGTACCTCGTACTTCATTTTGGTTTATTATCTTCGATAATGAACCATTGGAATCGCCAAAAGAAAAAAAAATTTTAACCCCCCCTCAAAATTTGTTGGTTTACGTTTCAAGATACGTAGATTCAGAAAATCGAATAAAAAAAAAACTCTGCAAATTCTTGACACAACGGTTTACTATCTTCGTTGTGCAGATCACCCTTCTGTCTATACCAGACTGTGTTGCAAATCGGCACCATACCATATTCTCACCGTACTCATACCATACCATACGAATTTCTTTCCTATCATACCATACTGTATTATACCAAATCATACATACAATAATATAGGTACCATACCATACTCATACCATGTCATACAAACCGAGTGAATATTGAAATGTCATCCATTTCTGACCTATATTTAAAATTTCAAGTATCTAGCTCATCATCAACATTTAATTTGTTTAAACAAATAGGTATTATTTAAACAATTTTACAGACAAGAAACCGAGTGAATATTGCATTGTGATCCAGTTCTGACCTATTTTTAAAATTTCAAGTCAAAAGCTCATCATCAAAATTTAATTTGTATTATTACAAAAAGGTATTATTTAAACAATTTTACAGATGAGAAACCGAGTAAATATTGCAATGTGGTCTATCCCCGACTCACGGTTAAAATTTCTAGACTGTAGTTTACCGGGAAGATGACAAAAGGTAGTTTTATTCTGGGCGTCTGAGGGTTGGGTCATATAACGGCCGTTTTCGACGCGAAAGATTAGTGTTTTTCCTAAACCTTTGCGCGCTCACTGTGAACGAACGGCTGGTCGCACAAAAATCCAATTGGTCTTAAAAGATTCGTAATTTTTCAGGTCATTCAAAAGTGAACTGAAAATTACACGTTTCAGTTAAATATTTTGAGATATGACATTGTCGAAATTTTAAATTTCGTTTTGAACCCCTTCCCCTTGACCTAGGGTTATGAAAAGTTTCGAGGATCATTGTGGGGCTGGTCCAAACCCAGAAACCAAATTTCGTAATTTTAGCTCAACGCTAACTGGGCAAAGTGGCACGGACGGCGGACTGCGGACGGCGTACGGGGGACGGGGGACGGCGTACGGCGTACGGTGTACGGCGTACGGCGTACGGCGGACGGACGGATTTTTTTTTATTCGATTTTCTGAATCTACGTGTCTTGAAACGTAAACCAACAAATTTTGAGGGGGGGTTAAAAATTTTTTTTCTTTGGGCGATTCCAATGGTTCATTATCGAAGATAATAAACCAAAACATACCGTTTGATGGGAATTTTTCGAGATATGGAATTTTCAAAATTTCAAAATTCGTTTTGAACCCCTTCCCCTTGACCTAGGGTTATGAAAAGTTTCGAGGATCATTGTGGGGCTGGTCCAAACCCAGAAACCAAATTTCGTAATTTTAACTCAACGCTAACTGGGCAAAGTGGCACGGACGGCGGACGGCGGACGGCTGACGGCGTACGGCGGACGGACGGATTTTTTTTTATTCGATTTTCTGAATCTACGTATCTTGTAACGTAAACCAACAAATTTTGAGGGGGGGTTAAAATTTTTTTTTCTTTGGGCGATTCCAATGGTTCATTATCGAAGATAATAAACCAAAACATACCGTTTGATGGGAATTTTTCGAGATATGGAATTTTCAAAATTTCAAAATTCGTTTTGAACCCCTTCCCCTTGACCTAGGGTTATGAAAAGTTTCGAGGATCATTGTGGGGCTGGTCCAAACCCAGAAACCAAATTTCGTAATTTTAACTCAACGCTAACTGGGCAAAGTGGCACGGACGGCGGACGGCGGACGGCTGACGGCGTACGGCGGACGGACGGATTTTTTTTTATTCGATTTTCTGAATCTACGTATCTTGAAACGTAAACCAACAAATTTTGAGGGGGGGTTAAAATTTTTTTTTCTTTGGGCGATTCCAATGGTTCATTATCGAAGATAATAAACCAAAATCAAAAATAAATATATCAAATATTTCATGTGTTTACAGTCATTCATGTCCGAAAGACCTACCTTGACTGTGATATCCGAATTTTCCTCCGACGGGTCTGACATATAATCCCATCCTCTTGCTTCGTACACGTTGCCTGAGTCGTCAATTAAAAAATTGTAGTTTAGCGATCCGTTTTCAGCCTTTTCATGAAACATACAAATTACATCGTTCTTCGCGATCAATATTTCAGCAAATGGACAGTTTTCATGAATAAAGCAATAATTTCCACTCGATTGGAAATCGTTATTGATGGCCAATCATTGGAGGTGCTTAGAGATTGGTGACTATTCAGTAAAATTACATAACACTATTTGAGGAATCTGAATTCAGTCAACGACAAAAGAACAATCAAATTCAAAGATAAAAAGGAGGAACAGGTCACACAGTATAAATCGAAATCAGAACAAAAGGCAACATCGGTTTATTCGCCGCTGCGCTAGTTGTTTCCAATAAGAAAATTGCAGAACATGTGAAGCGATTTTTGGGAAGGGCTCATTACAGATCAAAGGTCAAAAAATCGTTCGAACAATAGTGTTCCTTTTGAATCAAAACATTTTTCAGGGTTCTCCTGAGGGGAGCCTTAAGATTCCGCCCCGTGTTGCCAGTAGCTCGACGGATTTGAGCGTCTCACTAATCCCATCGGCTTAGAGCGACCTTAATATAAGACTCAGCCCGGTGAACCCGAACCTCCGTGTTTGTTTACCTCCCATTTTGCAGCTCGGGTATCGCCTGGTGATGTCTTTCAGTATTGATACGGCAGTAAAATGGCTAATAATTCGTCTAATAATAACATTTTTGGTCTTATATTTCTGCCCCCATCAGAAGTACCTCAAGCTTTTGAGGATTTGTTAAAAGAAAAACCGCAAGCGGACGGGGTTGCGGAATAAAAACATCCCCTAATCAACTGATTAGTATGTACCATATAGATTAGTTGGACACATAGATCAAGTGGACGGGGTTGCGGAATAAAAACATCCCCTAATCAACTGATTAGTACCATATAGATTAGTTGGACATATAGATCAAGTGGACGGGGTTGCGGAATAAAAACATCCCCTAATCAACTGATTAGTATGTACCATATAGATTAGTTGGACACATAGATCAAGTGGACGGGGTTGCGGAATAAAAACATCCCCCAAACAACTGATTAGTACCATATAGATTAGTTGGACATATAGATCAAGTGGACGGGGTTGCGGAATAAAAACATCCCCTAATCAACTGATTAGTACCATATAGATTAGTTGGACATATAGATCAAGTGGACGGGGTTGCGGAATAAAAACATCCCCTAATCAACTGATTAGTACCATATAGATTAGTTGGGCATATAGATCAAGTGGACGGGGTTGCGGAATAAAAACATCCCCTAATCAACTGATTAGTATGTACCATATAGATTAGTTGCACATATAGATCAAGTGGACGAAATTAATGTTTGAACCCGTAAGCTTTGTTAACAAATTTCGTTAATAAATTGCTAAATATCATTTCCATATTTTACTAACTTCGTTTTCCTTGCACAGGGGAGATGTTCTCGGGGAGGGGCGGAATCGTAAGGATACTCCAAACTGCCCGCAGGTAGTCTTGGCGGAATCTTAAGGTTTCATTAAGCTGCTCTGATCCTTTAATTGCCCAACTGGGCGGAATCTTAAGCCTCCCCTCCTGAGAAATTGTGAGGAGTATCCACCTGCTGGACTAGCCGGATAAAATGACTGGGAGGACAAAGTCGGCGAAGTCCGAGGATCACACGGAGAACTGGCATTTGGGACTGGGATGTACTTTTAAGATTCCGAGTTCTTGACCAAAACAGGAGTCCAAATCGAGCTCTTGACACGAAGATCCCGTGATAAGCACACCAGAACGTTGCCTTTGACTCCCAAGAACTCAGCATCCTTATTCCAAAGGATAGAGAGGTGAGTTAGAACTCTAATGATCAACATGCCGTTTACATTATACAATAGAGTCGATTGAGAAACCAAAAAATCTCCAATTGCCCTAGGATTTTTTGTCTTGGTCACCCAACTTAAATGACCTCAGCTCACCGTCCACAAAGCGCACTGGCTGATGAATTGGCCGACCACACCGAGTCGAAGTTGGCCGTCGTAGCAGAAGTTTAGAGAACTGTCATTAGAAAATTGTGCCTTTCGGTGAGTTTCCCACCGTGGATTTTAGCCTCCAAAATGCTGCAAAAACTTTCCAGCTTCGTAGAGTGTTTTGTCTCTAACTTGCTGTTACAGTTGTTAGTGTCAAGAATCATACCCCACCTTGCATTTCATTCTGCTGCAAAAAAAAAAAAAATTCCCGCTTGATGTACATACCAACATACTTTTGAGAAGTTTAGACAAGTTGCATAACCATGCAGGAGCTGGATACTGCGGGTTGCCTACCTTATGGGGCAAAAACCACAAATCGACGAAAACGGATGTTTCGCTCCGTCTTTTCGCCGGAACTCGGCAGTTTTAGTCAAGTAAACATCGAAAATAATAATGAATTTTATAATAATGAATTTTATTATTAGCCTATTAATTATGACGCCTAGCGTGGCGCCTTAAATTATACAAAACGAGATGTAGGTGGTATGAGGATGGATGTCCCGAGACCATCCGTTGGTTTTCAGTATTTTCGGTACACAAACACAAGAACTGAAATCTATCCACTTATTGATTTCCCGAAATGCCCATCTGTGAACTTGATCTTCAAGTTGGTTATGACGTAGGGGACAAAATACTGAAGAATGCTACTAAAGATATATAGAATCAGAGAATTGAATAAAAGAAAATCAAATAGGCATTGGCCCTTTTAAAATTGACCGACAAATAGTAAGCCGGTATGCGGGCCCATCCATTTGGTACAGTCTCCAATTATCCATCTTATTAGATGGTTTTCGGCACCAGTAGTACGGCATTACCACTGGTGGAAGTGAGACTTCAACTACCCTGAAGTTGTGTACGAATTCATAATCGAAACTTTGCCCCGTTGCCACGCCTATGGATCTCATAATTCTGGAATTCTGGAAACGGGAATCATGTAGTACGCTGAGAAATAGCTCGGAAGATCTTGTCGCAAGATTTGGAAATTTACAAGGAAGTTCTTTTCGATTTTTGAAATTCGGAACAGGTAAAAACACCGCATAAACGACATTTTGCTGATTTTCAGGAGTCACTTATCGGGTGTTTTTTGTGTGGTGTTGCTTTATCATTGCAATCATGTGGTGTTATCAATTATGCAATTAGAGCGTTTCCTGTTGGAGTAATTTAAAATCTGATGTTTCCAGGCTATTTCCCCGCGGAATTTTGAATGAGAAAGTGTTCTTAATTATGCCAAATCGTCGTTCATGTGGTGTTCGTATGTCGTCTTTGACCTGTTCCGAATTTCAAAAATCAAAAAGAACTTCCTTTGGTGTGTTCCCTTAAGCGTTTAACTTCCTTTGGTGCCCCTTAAGCGACGATCTGTGTTTTGACCCTGGACTGTCTCTTGCTATACCCATCTGGATTCGAATTATATTGTATCATCATCCAACAACCGGTTAGCCCAGTTTTCCCACAATTTATTTCTGCCTCATTTCTTTCACATTTCTATACGTTCAGATCACTGCAATTTATTTCTTATTAGGAAATCTTAGAAGAAAATGTAGCTATTGTTCTCAGTCTCATATTTTTAAAACTCGAATTTTCGAAAAACTTTCATACCAGACCATCCTGAATCCACTGCCAAAAGACACCAAAAATTATATGTATATTTTACCCCAAAAACTATATGTACCTATGTGTTATTCCAGACGATAACAGTTATTTTTTGAACTTATTATAGAGTAACTCTCAATAGAATTGAGATAAAAAGTTAAATTTACACAAATAATTCGTCTTGGCAATCGACTGGCTAAGTTCGTAGATGGCCAGGATCGGACCACTCTAAGGGGGGGTTGGGGGTTGGGGGGTTTTAGGGGGGGGGATTCCTCATAAATTCCCAAAATGGAACATTCTGACAAGTGACACCTCATTTTAAAGGTTTTATTTATGCTGAACACGATGGGGAAATCATAATTGCGATATCTCATTCTGTTCTCAAACTGGAGCACTTTGAAGAGGAAGAAACGTGGTTGTTACTTGATATGATCTTCATGGTTAGTCTGCTCTAATCAGATAACGGAATGAGATATCGCAATTCTGACTTCACAGTCGTATTCAGCGTTGAAAAATCTATAAGCTAAGGGTTTTGGGGTTTTTAGGGGGGGGGGGGGATTATCTTTAATTCCAAAAATGAAACATTCTGACAAGTGATACCTCATTTTAAAGGGTTTTTTTTACGCTGAACACGATGGTGAATTGCAATATCTTATTCTGTTTACAAAGTGGAGCACTTTGAAGATGAAAAAACGTGGTTAATACTTGAGATGTTCTTCATGGTTAGTCTGTTCTAATCTGATAACGGTATAACGGTAGCGTTGGAAAATCTATAAGCTGAGGGGGGTTTAGGGAGTTTTTGGGTTGGGGGGGATTACCCGAAAATCCCCAAAATTAAACAGTCGTCTACTCGGGGCAAAATTGAGAAAAGTGGTCATTTCACCTATTTTTTCATAAATTTGACTAACATAACCGCCATGTTTGAAATTTCAAAAATTTTTTTGAAATTATTGGGTAGAACTTCCTCCTAGATAATTTAAATGAGGTTCAGAATCTTTATTCAATCTAATAATTATAATTTTTTGACCCCGATACAACTGGGCAAAGTTGGAGGTACTTGCTCCTTCTAGAGGTACTTGCTCCGAATCCGACTCAATTGTCAATTTTTTTTAAATTTGGATTTAAGCCTTAATTTACATTAAATTCCGAAATTGAAATTTCGAAATTTCGCGACATGATCCTCCAAGCTATTGCTCGCCGTCATCGATTTTCGTTTCCAGGATTCCAGAATTATGAGATCCATAGGCGTGGCATCGGGGCAAAGTTTCGATTATGAATTCGTTCACAACTTTAGGGTAGGTAATAAACATTACATGTAAGATACTGTCGTCCGCAGTTTGGTCCAATTTGTCAACCATTTAGAACTTAAGCTACTTCTAGTGATTGGAATGATTGAGGTGGTTGAACGAACATGATGTAAAATTACCTTTTCGCGCTGCTGGAGAATAGCTTGACAAGTATAGAGTGAAGCACAATGATCGCCTTGTAGATTATCGAGAGCTATGTACCCTTTCACAGTACCGGCACAGTTGTCTTCAAATGGTGGTGACATTCCATTCCACGAGTCTCTGGCAATAAACTGGCCTGTTTGTGGAGCAGGAGTGGGCAGAGAGACTGACATTGATGTTGGTATTGTCACTGTAGTTGTTTCTGTCACTGCAGTTGGTGCTGTCACTGCAGTTGGTGCTGTCACTGTAGTTGGTGCTGTCACTATAGATGGCGCTGTCACTGTAGTTACTGTAGTGTTACTTTCATTTCCGCGATCTTTCTCGTAGGAACTCCAACTGAATATAACGGCGGTTACGACAATTATCATCATGAAAAACCCCAAACAAAATGTCATTATCTTCCTCGGCCGGAAGACGCAAATGTGAAAAAACGGCAAACTTTTGTGTTTCCAACTAACCGATGAAGTACTTGGGTTTTCATCAATAACTTCATTTTTTGCCATCTCGTTACATCCGATTTCTTTCTGACACTCATGGTTTTGACAGTAAGGAATGCTCTTCATGATGTTCCCAAGGTTTCTAAAATCTTTCGGATTGTTTACAATTATGTTCAAGTTGTCTGTAACAATCTTTGGGCCTATGTGGCTTTCTAGACAGTTGTCCATGTTGATAGTTCCTATGCCACTCAATGTTAGAGCTTCTTCTTGAGGTAGGATCACGGCGGACGTTGCCGAGCCGTCAGTACATTCTGCAAGATGCGATGAATAATGATTAGTGATCTTTTAGCAAAACGATAGGGCCAGAGAAAGTCGGGGAGGCCATGTACGCAACACGTCAAAAGAAAATGTATGGTCTTTCAAACCATTCTGAGTATAAATCAATAAAGACGTATACAGAGGATAACATTTTTAGGGAACAATGTCGAATAATTCACTCACGATTCAAAAACTGCAAAACCCAATGTTGGAAAACTAACCAATATATACTCGTAGATAGTTAGAGAATATACTTAATGTGAAACTGAATAGTCCGGCTGACAGAAGTCTACCCGAATAATCGCAAACATGTTTATTATTTTCGTTGAGACATTGTCATCTATGTTCAACATCAGCATTAGTAATTAGTTAGGGTAAACAGGTATGGTCTGGTTCATGGCTGCTAGAGTTTCCAAAGTGGATTGTCATTTTTCATTGTCAATAAAGCATCAAAATGAATTCCAGAAATAGTCAAGTCAGGCATGAAAAGGGGGCCGTGCTTGCAAAAGGTCCGGACATTATGAATATTTATATGTTGTTTTGACTCAAATGAATAAATAAGAAAATAAGAATAAATAAGAAAACGGAAAAGCCTATGCTACCGGGGTTAAAGCCAATAAACCACTAAATTGTCGCACTTTTCACGGTTGTTTCTTAATATCTCATTGAAGGAAGAATCTGTCAGGTATGGTTACTATACGCTCTTGAACTAAAACTCTATTTGCTACCAGTTGAAACCAACGCGAGATCTGTACGACCATTAGTTCCCGAGATACAGCCCTTCAAAAACAGGCCTAATTTTCCAACAAGCGAAAAAATGCCAAAATGTTCACTTATTGTGTGAAATATCTTCAAAAATCCAATTCTAATGTAAAATGGGAAGAACTAATAGTAAATTTAATGAACTCTGACTTGAGACCACACAAGTACCTACCTGTTTTTTCAAAAAGAACAAAAACACAGTTCTATTTGCTAAAAACAGTTGTTTCCTTTGTTTTAAACAAACTACCATTAGTTTTTAATATTTGAATTTAACAGTTTTTAATATTTATTTTCAACAGTTTGCAATTGTTTTAAACAGTTAAAAACGATATGAAGTTTACCAGTACCAGTACCTAGTTTTGCTTATATAAATTTATTAAAACAATGGCATGAACATGAACAATGACAATTACGGTGAGGCTCGGACAGTGGAAAAATGTTGTTTTATTTCGATAGAACAATACTAAAAAGTTGGTACCTAGTACCTACATATACTGATATTCCATTCAACATTTAGAGAAGAAAAAGAAAAAGTATACCTAATGCCTAATCATACTGCGTGGGAATATAAGAAAAAGACGACTATAATGTTTACCCGCAAAAAATCATCCTCAGCCGCAAAAAGGAATGATATCCATTTCGCCCGCCAGCCACGTATATAGGAGCATCGGTGCTTCGCACCTCGCTGTTGAGTGGGGGAGGAGGATCTATGCACACATAGAAACCTGATCCTCCTCCCCCTAACCACCACCACCAATGTTTTCCTGTTTCCTGTCTTCTTCACACAACCTCGCTTTCACCCTTAGTTCCCCTTTGGTTTCACCGAATATGCTCGAATTCAGGCTTGTTCATCTGGCAAAATGCTCCCGCCAACAGAATTGAAAGAAGCGAAAAGCTCCCTGCAGGTGCAACAGAGGCAACTCTACGACAATGTTTCTGACCAGCGTTCAACAATGATTTCGGAAATTAGTAGATGTTGGATTTATTCACGTATTTTTGGCTGCGGATTACAAATATGGATTGAGATTTAGTTAAAAATTGTTGAGCATATACAAGACAACCTTCCGGACATTTTAGGACCTACCGCACCAATTTCCATCAATTTTGACGGCAATTATTTTGAAAATAGGAAGATCGTCATAATTCCTTTATCCCCCCCCCCTTAGAAAGCTCATTTTGATTTCAAATTAAACAATTCTGAAAGCTGAATAAAACTAAAAAAGAAAATCTGAAAAAGCTTCAATTTTGAAGAAGTTATGACCATTTGAAATTCCTGAAAATTACTCCATCCCCCCTAATTGGGGGGGGGGATGGTGGGAGGGGTCAAAATGAACAAAAGGCACTCCCTTGGATGGAAACAAACGTGTGTGCAACATTTCAGCTCGATCCGTTCTGTCTGCTGGGCTGTAGCAACAATGAACAACAACGACAACAACAAGAACGAGAAGAAGAAGGACATGAAAACCGAGAGTTTAAATTTAAGTTAAAATTAAAGTTTAAATTTGGTTTACGTTCTCACGTGCACCTGGAGAGTTGGCGAACAAAAAATCAACTCCCGAGACACTCAGGGGACTGAGCTGTGGGAGGGTGAAAAACCGAACTTGTTCCGTCGCGTAATCAGTGTCGCTTCGGTTTTCTTGGCGGGCGGGACGCTCCCGCGCCCCTAGATCTTGCGTGTGTAAAACACTAACGGGAAATGAAATACAAAGAGGAAGAGAACACATTAAATAAATTTTATTTTCCAACTTTCTACGAACGATTAAAAAAAATTAATCGCATAGGGTTAAGGCCAGCCATTTTTCAATTTACAGAATTACCTAGTCGATAGCTCAATCTCAATCCCTCGAAAATTGAAAGTGGGTTCAGGAACACTGTGAATGAACAACGCAACACAATGATGCCCTGTTTATAAGTAACTCTGGAAATTCTTGACACAACGGTTTGTCATCATCAAATGATAGATGAAACTCTACCTCATCATCCAAATTATTAAAACAAATAGGAAAAACAATTTACAGACAAGAAGCCTAGTGAATATTGCATTGTCAACCATCCTCGATCCATGTTCGAAATGACCCGACTCTAGCTCATCATCCAAATTCAAATTGTTTAAACAGATAGGTATTGTTTGAACCAATTTATGTAAACCAACAAATATTGAGGGGGGGGGGGGTATACAATTTAGAAAATGTAGGTAGCTATTGTTTTCGTTCCAAAATTTTTAAAACTCGAATTTTCGAAAAATTTGCATACCAAAATCGGTATCAGACCAAAGCTGAGGGGGGTTTTGGAGATTGGTGGGGGGGGGGTCATCCGAAAAATGAAAGTCTGACAAGTGACACATTGAATACGATCGTAAAGTCAGAATTGCGATACCTAATTTCGTTCGCAAACTTGAGTACTTTGAAGATGAAGAATACGTTCTTCATGGTTAATCTGCTCTAATCTGATGGCGGAATGCGATATATCGCAATTCTGACTTCACCGTTGTGTTCAGCGTTGAAATGTCCAAAAGCGGAGGCGGGTTTTGTGGAGTTTTTGTTAGTGGGGGGAGGGGGGAAAGGTTCACCCATAAATTTACCCCCCACTAACAAAAACTCCACAAAACCCGCCTCCGCTTTTGGACATTCGGCAAGGGGGGGGGGGGGTCAAATACAGAAAGTTTAAATAGACTAAAGCAATACTTGACCAAAGCTATCGAAACGCGCGATATTGCCTAGTGATCGAGCTATCAGCAGATAAGTACACACGGTAGAATTCAAGAATTCAATAAGTCAAGAAAAATACATAGACGAACTGCCCAAAATTTTCGGATTGGAACAGGCTAGAGCAGCTCCCACTTCCACGGAAGTGAACATCATTCTGCAAAAAAAAATCTCGCAAAGTGTTTACATAGAACTACCGAAATCGAGAAGGTACCTAATTATTACGAATATTGATACCAGCATTGGCGTAGAATTCTCAGTCACCTCAGTCAGTCTCAACTAATTCACCGATTAGGATATCAATCAGCAACTGTACAAGACGGTTCAAACTGTAATAGAGTAATTAACAATATCCCCTGTTTTGATCACAGTAACTACATCCTACCATACGTGATACCTGCCTACCTTTTACATCACCTATAGCAAACCATGATGTGGTCTACACTGCTACATGACATGATATAAATAAGGTTGAGCCTCTGTCATACCTTGCGAGCAAATGGTTCAAATGAAAACTGGGACTTAACTAGTGGAAATTGGTGATTCCAGCCGATTGAATTCAAGCATTGAGATCAACTTATCTTGAGTGAGTAAGTACCTCCTACATGAAACATCATTTTAGGATTACACACTCTCGACAAATATAGAGACAATGTAGATTCGTGAACAAATATTCTAATAGGAAGGTGGATTAGGTACCTGAAGAATCGGTAGATCGCGAAATGACAACCGGGGAATCCACACGGAATATCAATTTATTCCGATAACACGGTTAATTTTGGTCTTTAATGGATACGAACCGAACATTTTGGTTTAGTAATATTGATTTTCGAACGAAAATCCAGTGGAATTATTATGAAACTATTAAACCAGGAATCATTCACAAGACTCACGTCCCAATACTTCAAACACGAACCAAAACTTCAAACAAAACAAAGGCAACCTGACAACCTTTCTAAACGAACTTGGTACGGTACGGCTCACTTTTTTTAATAGGTTCTTTGACTAATTACCAGGCGGCAAAATTGATCTCGTTTTATAAAGTCGATTGGGAGGTGCTCATTTAACACTGATGAAATGAAGACATGAAACTAAGGTTTTAAGGAACGGTCAAACACGTTATGAGATGACAGATCCAAGTGTATCATGGATACGTTTGAAGTAGGTACCAATCAGTCATGGCTTAAGTACCTACAAGTATATTAGCTGTAGTTTCAAACCTTTATTCAAATTAGTATGATATTGGAAGGATGGGTAAATCGGTGAATCAATTTGAATGAAGACATGAAACTACAGGAAATATACTGGTAGGTACTTGACTCATGACTGATCGGTACCTACTTCAAAAGTATCCATGATATTGTTCAAGTTCTTCTTATGTTTAAAAACTCTGCAAAACTCTGCTGTATTATAAATTCCCAACTAGTAATTACTACTTGGGCAAAAACTCCACAAAACCCGGCATTTATGCCAATGATGAAACGGTCTGTCAAGTGACACCTCATTTTAAGGGTTTTTACGCGCTGAATAAGATGGGGAAGTCAGAATCGCTATAATATAGAATATATATTAGATATTATAGGATATAGGAATAGATATTATAGGATATAGGAATAGATATTATAGGATATAGGAATAGATATTTTAGGATATAGGAATAGATATTATAGAATATAGGAATAGATATTATCTTATTCCGCTCTCAAACTGGAGCACTTTGAAGATGAAGAAACGTGGTTGATACTTGAGATGTTCTTCATGGACATCATTTTCTTTATGAAACAATTATTTCTTCCAAATAATTGTTGGTCCTAAAATGTCCGTTGGGATGTCTAGTATATATGATCAATGATTATGAACTAAATCTCAATCGATTTGGCCAATTCACAGCCAAAAATACGTGGATGAATCCAACGTCTACTAATTTCAGAAAACATCGAAGTTGAACGGTGGTCAAAACGATTGTCGTAGAGTGGCGCCTGTGGATCGATAAAAAATTTAATGGGCTTTCGAATGAGTGAAACACACTTCGTCACTTTTCCAAACGGTTCTCGAGTTATTCGCGGTTTTTCGTTAAAAACCGTAGGTTTTACGTTCAGCAAACTTTCTCTAATCTCTTCCACACCAATTACGAGTATAATGATTCTGAACAACAAAAATTTGCATAATTCCCAAAATTCTTTTTTCCTAAATTCAATTTTTTTTAAATTCGAAGTTCTTCTTTTAATTCAAACATTTTTGAATGTTTTGATGTTGTGTATTTTTGAATCATCATATTGAACCACCATCGTCTTAAGAATGTACCAATGCAAAAAGATGTGATGTGCCCCAAAAACAACTTCGTTGTAAAAACTGGCCCGCCAAAAAACCTCCGCAGTCACAAAAAGGAATTATATCCATTTTGCCCGCCTGCCACGTATATAGGATGCTCGTTGCTTCGCACCTCACGCTTGAGTGGGCATATAGGAACCTGATCCTCCTACCCCTCATCACCACCACCAATGTTTTCCTGTTCCCTGTCTTCTTTCCACAATACCCCTTTCACCCCCCTTTGCAAGGCTGCTGAATAATAATAATTAATCTGTCATTGAATGATCTACACAGAAGGGTGATCTGTACAAAGAAGATAATAAACCGTTGTGTCAAGAATTTGCAGAGTTTTTTGGTTTATTATATTCGATAATGAACCATTGGAATCGACCAAAGAGAAAAAATGTGTAAACACCCCCTCAAAATTTGTTGGTTTACGTTTCAAGATTCGTAGATTCACAAAATCGAATTAAAAAAAATCCGTCCGTCCGCCGAACGCCGTCCCCCGTACGCTGAACAGTGGTGGGTCGTGTTCAAAAACCCCCAAAATGAATGTTCGAAATTTAATATTCTAAAATTATTTTTCGACTCTCAAAGACCTTGAAACCTAATGGAAGCTGAAAAACTTGAAATCGCTTTATTTCATGTCGATGTTGTTGGAGGTGCGGTGCTCGAAAACGGCTCAATGCATCGAACTTTTCTCCCGTATTCTAATGTTTCTGTGACAGGGGAAGGACATAGGGGGGTTCACTTCCGGATCCGATGGGGTTTATAGGGAAATCCGTAAAGCGACAGGTAAGACAGACGTAGATGGACACACCCCGAGTTCTACCCGTCAGCGACGGGCCCGACAGCTAGTCTTGAAAAAGACGCACTCCGCAGCCGTGTGAGGTTTCTCGCACTAAAAACCCACTAACCCTTATCCTCTCGATCTAATCCACCCCGGAATCACTTGTTAAGCATTACAATTAGATCTAACATACCAATCAACTAAGGAGAATCTCAGAAAAATATGTGAATATTTTTCCAGATTTTTCCGATCATTCTCTCCGATTTGGCCTTGAGATGACCTTGAACACATGAACTGAAGTCGTATTTTAAGTCAGCCTCCTCTAAGTCCTATGAAGGTACATTCGAAGAAAATGTAGCTATTTTCAGATTTTTTCGATCATTTCCTCCAATTTGAAAAAATCTGAAATCTTTTACATTTCCCCCGATTCGACCTCCAAATAATCATAAACCTGACCCGATGAAGGTCAACCGACCTCAGATTTGGAATCAGTGACCCCAAAAACACATTGGCTGCATGCATAATTAATTTTTTTGTCTTTCTTTCCTCAGTTTTCAAGGGTCGATTGGAAGTGGTAGGGCCGTTTTTGTGAATTGATATTTTTATTGTCGAATCATATCCCAGTAGTTATTAGGTGGTTTATTACGTTCTGTGTTTTTCCTATTGATTTGACTAAAGAGTAAAGGAACACAAAGTAGATCGAGATAGTTGTACCTACTCATATTGCGTTTTTTTTTTACAGTAAAACACCAAATTGAGCCTACGGTTTAAACATCTAATAAAAACGTAAACCAACAAATTTTGAGGGTGGGGGGGGGGGGAAAGGAGACCGACAATTCACAATTACGTAATTTATTAAAATCACGCATTGATCGAGAGGAATGATGAATATGAACATGTTTTAGCCCAGTGTTTTTCAGACTATGAGTACCACTGATGGTAGCACATTGTATTCCCCCTTCGTCAGAAATTCAACTATTTATCACGACTTCAAGCTTGAAACTCCGCAGGAATGCCGTGAAGCTTCAATGCGCAGATTCGTCACTCACAATGCTGAGCATTACAACAATCTAGCAAATGAAGGTTTCATCCAACCTCTCAATCCTAGGCTGCAACGACCTCGCCATATTTTGGACATAATTGAAATGTGAAGTGTTGATTTAAAAGGTAGTTTTTCTGTTTGACCAAATCGTTATTTACGTACTTTTTCCGTGCCTAAAAGTACATACGTGTGTTTATAAATCCAGCGTGAACCTTTTCTAAATGAGGTATATTTAATTTCTAAATGGTCTCAATAAAATACCTACAAAAAAAAAAACATTTTGTATTCCCACATTTCGTGGTCCTTAAAACTACTTTAAACCACCTACCACTCTCACAATCTTCGCCATCACTACTGCTTGAGTCCGAGTGCTCATTTGGCGGTGATCTACTCTTCATGGTTCGAAGTCAATTCTTCCATAACATTATCCTTTAATCGAACCACTGTCCCACGTAACTAGACACTAAATTCGCGAACTCTTTTTTGCGAGTTACGCGTGCACAAGAACCATGACTCGAACAGACTGTCTGGAGGCAACTGAGATAACAGTTGAGGTTATTTATCAGACATTCAAGTGCCTATTCGGTACGGCAAGTAACTGCACACATATCATCGTTCATGAACAGAGTGACGGCAAAAAGAATCGTTATCTTTGTTTTGGAGAGCCTCTCACAAGTTTTCGCGCCCCTCAGTGTCAACTCGCCAATCGGTTATTTTTTAATATTTCAGTTCTTTACTTCCGCTAGACACAAAGAAAGAGTTAATAGAAAGAGTTTTGAAACGTTAAAATGAAAATTATATTGGTCAATTTGATTGTATAGCTTTAGGAACTTTTCGTCGAACACTAAGTCTTACAGTCGAACAGTCATGATTACAGCAATTTTACGAGACACTGAATTTTGAAAAAAGCTGGTCGGAAACTATTTTAGGTTTAATTAGAGAGGTGTGGAGTCTCGATAAACGTATAAATACGTTTATTTACGTAAATTTACGAAGTTTGAACATCGATTCAGCATCTCTAAATCACCCAAACTATATATTATATTTCAGTCGTTTGTGGTGCAACCAATTCGACCAGTGTTCGAAAATAAAGTTCGAAAATCTATTCAACATTTCGTTTTCAGGCGGTCGACTTTGGCTTCATTACAGTGCCATCAATGTTAAGAATAATTATACAGCTATATATTCAAAGACCTATTCATACATGTATGTATGTGTGTAATTCCAGACCGAAACTTTAAGTTCATACTAAAAATCATAATTTTTGTCCTCAGGTTAGTAGGTATAAGTTAGAAACGGTAGGTCACGTTCAAAGATGGGCAATTCAGAGAATCAATAAGTGGATAAAGTTCTTGTGTTTGTGTGCCGGGAACAGTAGAACTCATCGGAAAGTCTGGGGACTTCAAACGTAGGTGCATAATAATAATTATGGCTTTATAATTATTGCGCTAATAACAACTGATATTGGGTTTTGGAACCAATAAGAAATATCTTCAAATGCACAACCTTGTTCAATTTCGAGGAAACTTAGGGCTCACTCTTGTTCAACTTCATTTACCATCAATGACATATCCACGTACACAATGTACACGTACACAATTCATGTCATGAAGCACACAGTGGTGTCAGAGATCTAGGAACGCGGTAGCGTTCCGCCCCGCCAAGCAAAGAAGTTGAGAAAACGAACGATGCCGAGTCCATGTTTACCGGACGTCACGAAACGCGTTTTCGAGGTATCCATATCTCGGCTCCTATTTGACCGATCAACTTGAAATTTGGTGTGGGTCTTCTTTGAGTGTATATTAGAAAGCCCTGAAAGTTTCAAATCGATAGGTCTAAAGGGAGCCGAGCTACATAACTTCAAAAACCCGGTTTTTCGGCCTTAGATTGTTCTTCTCCTTCTCCTTCTTCTCCTCGTTCAGACAGGCAAGGCTGGAGTCTCTCCACGTTGACCGATTGACTTGAAATTTTGCACAGAGCTTCATTTAACCTTGAGACAGAGCCTTATATAAGATTTGACCCATTATCTCAACCCAAAAAAGTTTTAGAAACAAAAGAACAGAAACCTTAGGAAAATTCTGTCCACTTTGACGAGTCTACAGCCTGGGTAAAAGGACCAATCGACTTGAATTTTTTTACATACCTTCTTTATAGCATGGCTCAGTGCCATTTTAACGAAATAAGCAATTATCTCAACCCAAAAAAAAATTAGGGACAAAAAAACTGAAGTTTAGGGTAATTTAGGCTAATTATGGCCATATCTTGACTCCTAGTAGACCGATCAACTTGAAATTTGGTATGGATCTTTTTGGTGTGGATAATAGAAAGCCCTGAAAGTTTCAAGTCGCTAGGTCTAAATGGAGCCGAGTTATATAACTTCAAAAACCAATTACCATGTTTTTCTACTTTTTTCAGTCGGTCAAGGCTACAGCCTCTCCACCTTCGCCGATTGACTTGAAATTTTGCACGGAGCTTCGTTTCAAGTGTAGCAAGTGCCTTTTGAAAGATTCAAGTCGATATCTTTAAAGGGAGCCGAGTTATATAACTTCAAAAACCCGGTTTTTCACCCTTACCTGTTCTTCTTCTCCTTAATCAGTTAGGTATTTCCACCTTCACGGATTGACTTGAAATTTTGCACAGAGCTTCGTTTCAACATCAGACAGTGCCTTTTGAAAGGTTTAACCCATTATCTCAACCCAAAAACTTTTAGAAACAAAAAACTGAAATTTAGGCTAATTTTGGCAACTTTGACGAGTCTACAGCCTGGGTAACCGGACCAATCGACTTGAAATTTTGCATAGACCTTCTTTATAAAGTGACCCACTTCAACAACAAAAAGATGTGATATCCCCCCAAAAAACACTCCGTGTAAAAATCACCCCGCCTCGCAAATATCATTCTTCAGAGGCCGGAAAAAGTTATGATATCCACTTTCCCCGCCCGCCCTTTTCCTCATTAAGGAGCTAAGTATAATGAAAAGCTTAACCACTTCACAAGCACCGTACCCCTTTCGAAATCTCCCCTTGGCGCTATTGCGAGACGTTTTTATTACTTCCACAAGCAACTAATACTTGTATAAAACGTTAACCACCATCAAGTATTAGTTGCTTGTGGAAGTAATAAAAACGTCTCGCAATAGCGCCAAGGGGAGATTTCGAAAGGGGTACGGTGCTTGTGAAGTGGTTAAGCTTTTCATTATACTTAGCTCCTTAATGAGGAAAAGGGCGGGCGGGGAAAGTGGATATCATAACTTTTTCCGGCCTCTGAAGAATGATATTTGCGAGGCGGGGTGATTTTTACACGGAGTGTTTTTTGGGGGGATTTAATTTTTCTCTAAACAGGAGCTCCCTGTGACAAGTTACAACAGTTACGTTCTCCATATTTCTCTCTCCATTTCACACAATACGACAAAACACGCCCTGAAAGATATACAAAATTCATTAATTTATTCATTTTAGTTAATTGTCTTCGATAATGAACCTTAGGAATCGCCCAAGACAAAAGAAAATTAGGCAGTACGCCGTCCGCCGCACTTCGCCCAGTTAGCGTTGTGGTAAAATTACAAAATTTTCTTTACGGAGTCGGACCAACCCCACAATGATCCTCGAAGCTTTTCATAACTATTAAAATCGAACGGCATAGTTTTTAGTTCACATTTGATTAGAGTTTATTGTTCAGGATTTGTTGAGACCATCCGCAGCTTCGTACGACCAGCCGTTCCAGTGATCCAGTGTTGCCCCTTATAATTTTTTTTTTTTTTTTTTTTTTTTTTTTTTTTTTTTTTTTTTTTTTTTAAGCCTAAGTTATCCTGAGCGCGTTTGCGAATGGAGGTGATGGAGGATTGTCAGCCAGGTGGTTAATGAGAGGGTTCGGGTGATGTACTCGTAGCATAGTTGAATGGAGTTTTGTGTAGCATTGGTTTATCGTCTCACGGAACTAAGTCTGTATGCAGAACTAAGTTCCTGATGAACCAGTGGTTCCCCGTAATTATCCTTAGAACTCGGTTTTGCAGGGTTTGTACTTTTTTTATGTGACTTTCAGCAGCTGAACCGCAGAGTCCACAAGCAATCTGGTCGAATTAAAGTCAGATAGAGGAGCCGTTTGGTGTGGAGGGGTTGCGCAGAGCGTTCATCCAACAAATGTTTAAGTGCGTGAATTCTTTAACGAACTTTGGCTGTCAGCGTCTTCACATGATTGGCCCATGTTAGTTTTTGGTCTAGATGGATTCCTAGATACCGGAAATTTTCAGTCAGTGGAATGGCAGTTCCGTTAAGGGTTATGACGGGGGATGGTTCGCGCCTCCTCTGGTAGGCTCTCTGGTGGTTCCTCATTGTACAATCTCAATGGGCAGATCCCTGCGGATTGCCGAGGCTAGGTTGTGGAACTCCTTACCCCTGTCTTGTCGATCAGTCTCCGAGCTTTCCGTCTTCCGTGGCCTTATCGAACAACATTTTGGTATTACTCCGGACTCGCTTCCCGTTGCTTGACTGTTTAACTAGTTGGCCCAGGCCTAGAGCTTTCGGCCCAGGCCTAGAGCTTTCGGCCATTCCGGGGGCTCTGGGTGGCACTGAAAAGATTGGGTGGCAGAAAAAAAATCCACAGTTATGCAGCATGGCTATAAGGGCGGCCTTTCGAAGAAATAATTGGTTTTATGTAAGATTTCTCCATTAAAGAACATGATGTCCATGAAGAACATCTCAAGTATCAACCACGTTCCTTCATCTTCTAAGTTTGAGAGCGGAATAAGATAGGTATAGCAATTCTGACTTCCCCATCTTATTCAGCGTAGAAGAACCATTAATATGAGGTGTCACTTGAATGACCGGTCCATTTTTGGAATTTATGAAGAATTCCCCACACCCCTAAAACTCCCCCCCCCCCCTTAGAGTGGCCCGATTTTGCCCATTTACGAACTTAGCCTTTCGATTGCCAAGACAGATTTTTTGTGCAAATTTGAACTTTTCATCTCAATTCTATCGAGAGTTATTGTCTGGAATGACACATAGGTACCTACATAAATTTTTGGTGTCTTTTGGTAGTGGATTCAGGATGGTCTGAAACGGATTTTGGTATGAAAATTTTTCGAACATTCGTATTTTAAAAATTTGGGACCGAGAACAATAGCTACAAATTTCTTCGAAAATTCGCTAAAACAACTAGAGGAGTAGATTCTTCCTCTCAGGTAATTTTGTTCAGTTTCCACCTGCATTAAGTACGTGTTTTCTATGGGAACATGTGGGTTTTCAGTTGGTTCCGATAGTACTACCGATAGTCCGCGGACAATCGACAATTTTCGATAGCCAGAAACTATCGATAGTATCGTTAGTCCTATCGATAGTTCAACATCACTACCTTCGTGTTCATGTATACATAAAATTTTTTCTTTGGGCGATTCCAATGGTTCATTATCGAAGATAATAAACCAAAATGTACAAACTGAGGTGTTCCACGGCAAAAACGAGCAAACAAAAAATGAGAAAAAATTGAATATTTCCATTTTTTGCCATACCTACCGTGGAATGGAATGTAGTGTAGGTACCTACCTACCTTCAGGGTGAACTACTTTGAAGGTCACTACTTTTGTGCCTTCAATTTGTTGAGCTTTTTTCCAGAAGTAGGTTTATCACCAGGCTTCCAGAAGTATATCCTTCATGCCCCACCTGATAGAAATTCTAGTTATGGTTGGGATGAACAACACATGATTGGTTCTTAGCAATGCTTTGTTGTCTTGAAATTTTGGTACCTAACCATTAAAACTAGCAGTCTAATTTTGGTAATTGAACCTCGTGCGTTGTATCTTCCATTTTTCCATAACATCCATTTTTTTGTCATAACAATAAACAGAAATCCAGTAGCATTGATCCTACTTTGCAAGATTTCAAGTAACTACTAGCAAGATGGTACGTACCTACTGATCTTTAGTCAGAGAGCACCACACCTGATGCATACAGAATTAACCACATAGCTTCATACTTGAATACCTATAATACCCCACTAAGTTTAGGATTGCCCATATTTGAATGAGATATTCTAAACATCACATTTTACATGAAAACCAGTTAAGGCGGGTTCACATGGAGCGGAAAGTCCGGATTGCGTATTGCTCTGTTATTGGTCAGCGCGGAAGGTTGGGAGTGTACTTCCATGGCCTCGACCAATCACACTTTCCGCTCCATGTGAACCCGCCTTTATAGCCGCATGACTGGAATTTCTTCTTTTTTTGTTGTTGAAAATTGAGGATCCGTTTTGTGTAGTGCTCTTTGCTACACCACTGAAGCTGAAGTAGCCAAGGAGGCATAATAATATACCTATTCAGTTTATTACAATTCTATTCCAATGAGATTGCAAATCCGGCCTCAAAATCCGACCCAGTTTGTTAAGCCAAACTAATATTTCCTCATTGGAAATTCTCTTAATGGGCCAAAGCTCAGTTGTTATGTTGTTGATATGCCAAATATATTATATTGATTATTAAAAAAAACTACTCCAGTTACATCTCTTAAATCGATTTAAAAAAATTTCGAATCGAGCATTTCTTTATTTTACCTACTCCATTAATCCCACTTTTGTCGTGGATGAAGGACTGATTCCGATTTTGCTTAAAGAACCATGAAAAGTGGAAGATAATTTTAACCTAGTCTCGTAATCTCTTTCTTAATTTAAATTTGATTGGGGAATTCCCTGGCGCGTCAGGTTCAATTTCTCATCAAACCGCATTCTATCACAATTTCTCACATCTTTGCTTCTGGCCAACAAAATATATGCCGTCTACCACCACCACCTAATTTTCTTATTTTGCTCGCCAATGTTGTTGCCCATGGTTGTTGCCTTGTCTCGGTTTAGGAAGACGTCTTGCGTGTTGCTCATCACATTGTGATATTGTGTTCATTCTCGGTCTGACGTATTTAACTTTGTGCTCAGTGTCCCAATCTCATATGTTATTATTGGTGAATCCTTATCGTCAATCACTCGACTGACCATCAGTGGATATCTGGCCCAGTCTCGCCGACTGCACGCTTGGTTTGGTGACCCCGTACGGAGGTGTATGTGTTTTTGTTCAGTTGATGATGTGTTTACGTTTTCGGAATGGAAGACATCTCCATAGACGAAATTAATGAACTGCTTCTCTATTTCTCGCGAAATACATTCAGAGCGAGAGATGCTGACGCTCACGTAAGTTCTCTTCACTTGAATAAGGTTATAACCCTCCATGGTTCATTTGACATGGTTTTAGTAACCAGTCTAGTAGACGTAGTCGCTCACGTGGGTTACTTCTATTTGGCGACACTCGCTGGATAATTTTCCCCTATCTGTTGACCCTGATCCTGAGGTGATAGTTTAGATCCTGCAATTGTAAACCCAGTCTTATTTTAGTGTAAAAAGGAACGAGCGATAAGAACACTCGAAATATGTCAGGCATGTGATAGTGACTGTTATACATTGATCTTGAACAGTAGGTACGAGTGCTGACAATAACATGACTGGTCATACCTAAAATTAGCATAAGCTGGCCATGATGAAGCATAATATTCAAAGTTGAAGCATCATGTTGATTTGTAAGAAGAGCATCAAAATCTATAGTAGGCGGATTTTGAAGAATGACTCCCGTAATATTTGAAAAGCCAGTCAGACAGTGTTTGAACACAAAATCACTGGAATAATCTTTGTGTCAAGGAAAAATTAAACCTCTGGCATTCGTCACGTATGGTTGCTGATTAGTTGCTTTTCGCGTTTTAGCTTTGAATAAAATACCTTCAATACTTCTTTTTTACTACTACATTCTTTTTTCTGTGATTGAAATGTCCATTCCCGCGTACCGAAGACATATGTTTGTGTTCGTGTTAAACACGAAGCGTGTAGAGGTCGTCCTGATTTAGCCAAGGGACATATTATTCTACTAGACAAATAGGTCTACGGGAATGTGGAAACCATTGAAAATTCTTTGTCGCTCGTTAACTGTCGTCGCGCAAAACACAACCTGACCCTCAGGAAAAAACACACCTGTTCATGTAGAAACTACCGAACCTATTTGAGACATGGCCTAACAACAATGGCACTAGTATTACCTAGGAATGGGACGTTATAATCCTGGTAAAACGGATGAAAAATTACGAGAATCTTCGCTAATTTATCGTTAATCTTGTATATTGCAGGCTACGTTTTGTTGGGCATTGTGCCAATCGAGTTCACTTCGGCTGCTACCTTGGAGTGTATATATATGTTTTATGGTGGAAAGCCCACATTCATTATACTCTCTAAAAAGCTGATAAGACTGAGGCGCTGATCCAGTTGTTGAGCTAGGTTCGCTTTGAGGTGCCATTTAGGAAGGCATTCCGGTGTGGCAACGCGTTCTGCAATGTCATGGACACTATATCAAAATCCCCAGGCATTTCCCACTGCCGAAACAGCGGTTACGCACACCTCTCCTGTTTGGTTGTTAAGCTATATTGGAATTCAACATTTCGAGTTCAAGCAATTCTTGTTCATTGCCAAACATCATGCAAGCCAGCAAAACAGACGAAGAGTGGAAAGCGACTTGAGAAAACATTGGTTTTGATTCAGCCATGTGAACTACTCTGCAGAAAAGGTTCCAGCAAACGCGTAGCTTGTACCTACCTGATTTCCGTCAGGAATTGCGGCTCTTAGTGAACCTATCGTCACAATGAGACTTTATAGGTTCAATCGCCCCCAAAACTACGCTTCCAAACCTTGATGAAATCCAGGAATACTTATCAGTTACCTCCAGCCAACTCAAAGTTTTATGAGGCTGTAGCATTAAATGGATCGCTCATGCCTTGTAGGGGTCGACAAGTTTTCTTGTTCTTGTTCAATCATTCAAGTATTTTATCAGCTAATTTGTAAGTTATTATATTTATTCGAATAGATACATGGTGTCATTTCCTGAGATGTTCGTTGTATTTCCAGTGCCAAGGGATAATGAAAAGATGTGTCGACCTCGTATCACTTGATTACAGTCATGTGGTAAGTATCAATTTATTTTCATTGTTCCATTTGAATTGCCGATGTCAATAATACTGTTCAAATCACAATCCTCGTATTCCAGAAAATCCACGTTGTTAACTCAAAATAGCTGTATTATTCTGGCTGCATTGTTCATTGAACCGTTTATTTAGCTTGCCCATATGGTTGATTGTTTTCTGTCAAGGCTTGTTTAAACTGTTTTTGTTCATTATAATATCATTACTTTTAGTCCATCAATGATTGCAAAAATGATTCTTCTTCAGATTTAAATAGCTTTTCCCTCCTGCTATGCAAAAACTACTCATCTAACAACTTGGCTAATGTCCTTGCTGTAGCCCTTGCTCAGCTAACTTTCAAGACCGCCAAATACACAGCAACTGCCAACCTACAGCCAATTTGACTCTAACAATGCAAACTTTAATGTACATTTTGCAATGGAAAGCTTCTAGGTATTAATCTTTGCAATGGAAAGCTGTGAATTTCAATTCACTGTAAATAAAACGTGGTTTACTGTGGGATATTACCTCTTTACAAGGGTGTACAGAGTAAATACAGAATATAATTGTGTATAAAATAGGTCATACATGTTGAATTATTCAAAAATGGATCCACCTTTGAATTACTCTAATTTTGATCAGGTAGGAAGATATTAAATATGAAAAGTATGTGCCATTTTGGTGGGAGGTTGATTCTCTTTATCACCTTCACACACTTCTCTTTAAAACGAAAGGCACCTGCTCTAAAGGCAAGAGTTTGATAATGATGTTTTCCAAATCTTTGCAATGTATCTAGAAAACTACCGAAATAGAGAAAGAATGAGTAAAGACTAACTTGTAGGGAGTTTTCTGAGCTTCAGTGATGTTCCATATAATTTTCCCTCATGATTGACTGTTTTTGGGGTATAAAATAAACTGAGAACATTCTCTTCAATCATACTCTCGTTTTATTGACTCATATAACACGCATCAAGTTGACTCATTTATTTGTTTGCAGGTTGTGAGTAATGCTGGAGGGGAAATGAGTGCACATTACCCTAGTCAACTTATCATAATGGAATATGAAAGAACTACGAAGGGTAGTAATGTATCTTCAGAACACCCCACGCGAGCCAATGGAACCATTTATGAAAACGCCTGTGATGTCAATAAGTTGAAGGATCTCTTCGGCAAAGCGCGGTTTGCTAGATGTCGAGCCAGGTTCCCCCTTCCTGTAATACTATACAAGGGGAAGAACATATGCCGGTAAAATAGCGTTATTATCTTCAGACTATCGATATTATAATTCTGGACTTACTCGGTCATTAGAAATACTTTGTTGGATTGATTTTTTCAATTAAGCCGAATATAATTTCCAGAGAATTCTGTGCTGCTTCTATAATTATCAGTTTGAGACATGAATGTTAGAAAAATTGTTAGGTAGAAATTCGATCTCTAGATTCTAAGAAATCCTGTGTGTGAATGTATTTAACATAATATCGTCGGCGTACAAGAAAAACCCACTAAGTCCATTTTTGCACAAAACGAGATTTAGCTTCATTTAGGCCTCTTTGGATGCTCTCCAAGCTTTAAACTGGTCCCCAACCCCATAAACATTCTCATTTGTTACTTTGTCCTGAGAGAGAATGTGAAAAGTGAGGAGAAGCGGCTCCCTTCACTTAGACGTGAGTTAGCAAGGGCCTCAGTGCAGGCACGTGTCCTCTGCAAGAGTGCCGCCTGATGCCATATGGTACCACCTGCGCTGAGAGTGTTAAGGATGGGGATGCACTGCAGGGAGATTTTTGATTCATCTGTGTTATTCAATAGGTACAGATAACTTGGGAAACCCAAGGCAGCTCCATGACCAATTCACGATTTATAATCAGACATGTAGATGATTAGTCATTTGGGTTCTTTACATTACCTTTTCGTGTATTTAATTGTGTTTATAAATAACTTGTATCATTCCAGGTCGTCCACATTGGCTGGGGGTCCTGAAATATACGGTCGTTCTGGATTAGACTATTTCTTCAGCGCTGACGAAAGCGGGTTTGACGACAAAGAGACTGAAAATAATGATAATATTCATCCCGGTGACTGGCAGCTCTTTAACAGAGTTCGGAACCAAGACATCAGGCTCCTGAAAACATTGAATGTTGGTGCCATCATTGATTTCATGGTGGAAAAGAAGAAAGTCAAGTTTGGTGTGAAGTTAGTTGAAACTTTGATTCTAAAATTGAAATCGTAACCTTTTATTGTTCCTATTGTAATTATGTTTCTTGGAGATTATTCCTAGCATTCCGTTTCTCATAGGTTTTGGAACTAGTATTATTGAATTCACTATCAGAAAAATGGATAGGTACCTACCTAGTGTTATTGAGTATTATTAGAGCTAGTATTATTGAATTCACTACTGGCAAAACAATAGGGGCATAATCACTTTCCCCCAGGGCAGTTTTTGTTTGTAACTAGGAAGGCCCTACTAATGAATTTCCTGTGTTTGAACAATGAGTTAATTAACACAATCAAAATGCAGTGATGAGTTACAACTCATACAGTTGTGGCATTCTGTACATGTCAAACAAGGATATTTGATTTTACAGCATGATTGGCATTTTGTTAGAGGTCGAGTGATGATCTCCATCATCCTTCGGAATTTTCCAAAACATTGTCTCCTAGAATTGAGGTGCAATGTATCTTTTCTCAAGGTTTTTGCTCACTTTCAAATGGTAATCCTATATGCTTACTTGCTCATTAAATTTATTTGGTAAGTAAATTAATGTTTCAATTTTTCTTCAGGGTCACCTCCTCAGAAAAAGTTGACAAGGAGAGCAGATATTCTGATTTTACAATCATATCTCTTCCTTATCCTGGTTGTGAGTTTTTCAAAGAATACCGTGATAATGACTATGAAGCAACAGGGCTTGTTTTTGACTGGTCTCAAGGACATGTGGACGCTGCTATAGATGTCCCTGATGATAACATAGCCTCTCAGCTAAAAATCGACTGGGAAAATTATAAGGTTAAATGTTTTCCTCATCTTGAGCGTTTCTATGTGACCATTAGCTTGTTGTCACAATGAACATGATGATTATGCAAATTGGTTTTGTCTACTCAATGTTCCTTCGTCTATTTTCCTTGTTTTATTTTGTTTCAGATGTGGGATCTTGTGAAGCTCACTCAGAATTATATGCAACTTGTTCTGAGGTACCTGGTGGAACAGCCACTCGGGCTGTTGATCCACTGTATAAGTGGTTGGGACCGAACTCCTCTTTTTGTGTCATTATTGCGACTGTCCCTTTGGGCTGATGGTGCTATTCATCAAACTCTGAATGCTGCACAAATTCTTTATTTCACCATTGCCTATGATTGGATGTTGTTTGGCCATAATTTGAATGACCGCTTAAGCAAAGGAGAAGAAATATTCTTCTTTTGTTTCTATTTTCTGAAGCATATGTTGGGGGAAGAGTTCAGCACCACCAGGTTTGTATCGATTCTCACTTTAAATAAATTTGTTCTTTCCACAACTGCCCATTTATTATTACTTTCCATTTCCAGACATGGAAGCAAACAGAGGAATGGCTCTGTTCTCAGAACCGACTCGGACTCGCAACTTGAAGGACTTCTCTTGGACACAGATGCTCCTATGAGCTCTCAGGGATCCAACGTCAGTTTGAATTCTTCTTGGAGCTCAATTAGCAGTAAAAGCCAAGAAACGCCTCCAGTTTACTTCCAGCCTGAAGATTTGGGGTACTATTACCATCATCCTTCTTTTTAGCGAACTTTCGAAGAAAATGTAGCTATTGTTCTCAGTCCAAAATATTTAAAACTCGAATTTCCGAAAATTTTGCATACCAAAATCCGTTTCAGACCATCCTGAATCCACTGCCAAACTACACCAAAAACTATATGTATATATCTATCGTGTTAGGCCTTAACAGTATAAGTCAGAAATGGCCACTTTCCAGGACAGTGACTCAAAGGTGTTAACATCGAATATTTCATCATAAGAGGAGTCCAGTAATGGTTATTACACACTTAAAATCATTTCGCGTCCGAGTTCCGAATCAATCAAAGTTTTCCACACCGTATCATACATTTTCCGCGATTTTCATGACTTTGATTGTTAGAGCCAGCTTTGTCCTTGAAGTTATACTGTTAGCCTCATTCTGCTACTCCTTGATGAGCACTTTTCAAACTTTTTCAACAGATGTTCAGAAGCGATCATGTCACTTCTTTTACCTGCTTACTAACACAGAAAATATAAATATATCAACTTGAAACACAAATGTGGGAATAAAAGGTCAACGAAAAAAAAAAAAAGAAGAGATTCATTGTGAAAAAAGGATAAAAGTAATAAAAGGAAAAAACAGGAATTCATTGTGAATTTAGTGTTTTATTAGATGTATTGTACGGTCGTCTTGAAGTCATTTTAATAAGTAGATTTTATGCGTGAAAACAGGTACGAAATGGTAAAGGATATGTAAAAGGGAAGTAAAGCAACTTCGCTTAAAAAATAAAATAAGTAACTCAATCTTCTGGGAACCCCTAGATATCTGGGAGGATATCTTTCACACTTCCAGTCGACAGGTTTTTGTAAAAATCGTGGAATACTGGATTCACTGCTGACAGTATACTTAGAAGATCTTTTTTCTTTTCCTGGGAGATCGGAAGCGTCTTCGAATAGCAGCGTGGTGGTTCTAGATGAACACTGACCTCAGAATTTCTCCTGGAGAGGCTAACACAACGGAATTGTTCTTCTTCATTGAGGGAGCGTTTGAATAAAAAGCAAGCTTTTTCTCTTGTGTAGCGTAACCATCTTATTTCAGTCCATTTGAATGCCTGCTCTAGGGTATCTTTCTGCCTTAAAGACGGTTTAGATTTCAGAAGTTCGGAAAATGTTAGAAAGTCAATGTGGGTCAACTCAATGACTTCAAATTTCTTCTTCTTCCCCACCGTGCGAACAAGTTGGTACCAATCATGAGGAATTGCAATTTCCAGGTGTGCCCGTTTTTTCTGTTTTTCTATATTCGCGTGGTCAACGTCACATTCAAGATGGCTATGTCCAGACACCATGGTCAATCTGTTGAAGACTTGGTTTGTTCTGCATCAAAACCAAGAACATTGCGGCAACATGGGAATTGCGATTCTGACCGCCACGAGAATCTTGATAAAGAGTCACCTTTTCCACGTTTTCAGGAAGTTTGATCAGTTCATTGTAAATACATGTGGCAATTTGGTTAGCTCCTCTTTCTCCCTCAGCCTCGTGCCACATGTAACACCTCACACAACCTGAAGATGTTTCGTGCATTGTGAGGTTATAGGTCTACAGCTGGCCCTTGTAGAAAGATACTGAAGAATTTATGTAAGGAGTAGGTAAACACTGTTGCAAGTCAAATGTGTAACACTTTTTGGTCTCATCATTTTTCGCACCTTCCTTATCGTCTTTCTTCTTCAGGTAAGCTTCATCCGCTTGTTTGTGATGCTCCGCTATTTTCTCTTTTATGAGTTTCTTTATCATCGTCTGACTGTGCTGCCTCCAGTTGCATGTGGAAAACGTCACACTTATGACAATTGTCAACCTTTGGAGATTTAAAAGCAATATTCATTTTATGGAACTCCCTTTCATAAATACTTCGACATACTGGTTCACGCACAGATTCCTTGTACAGGGAGTACATAGTGGATAAGTTCAGAAATGCTGGCAAATATTTTTTCCCGCTTTTTCTCCTAGTGTAGTGGGATTCGTAGGCAGGGAATGATCTGATGTGGTTTTGTACCGTTTCTAAACTTCTAATAGAAGTTTTGTTCGCTGGTTCCATTTTGCCTCTTGCATCCTGTTTTGTAACTCCACTAGTTGATGAAGAACTGTTTTTCACTGCAAGAGTGACAAACATTTGAGTTTCATCCAGAGTCTTCATAAAGCAACCACGCTGATCCGTTCACCATTCACTTTGAAATGGAATTTGTTCGTGGTGGTCCTGTTCTTTTGTACATCTTCCTCAGTACGGCGGCGCTTTGTTTTTGGTTCGCAAGAGTCAACAAGGCTAGCAACAAATGCTACTCTCTTATACCCCAGTGACCAATTTTCTTGGAAAATTTTCTGCCTGGTTTCCATAGACAGCTTTTGAGCACATCGAGATCGGCAAGAACCAAGGGGCTGTGTTGCTCTTGCCCTTTGATTTTTTCCATCTAGTGATTCATAGCTCAACCCTGAGTTTCGCTTGATGAACTCCTCTCGTCTTTTCTTCCTCGAATGTTTAAGTTTAGTTACAGAGGCTCCTTCACCACTTTCCTCGACGTTTCTTTTTTTGAACTAACAACAGTGAACAGGTGGTAGTGCCTGGAGAGGCTTCAGTTGCGAAAGGTTATGCTGGCACCAACAGTATAAGTCATTCTTATCAACGCCCGACATTCTGGCTCTAACAGTACAACTAAAGTTATACTGTTCCTCCTGGGAAACCTCTGCTTGTCTGTAGAGGTGCTTGGAGTGTAAGTGGACTTATACTCGTACCCTTAATCTTTCACCTTGGAACGGACAGCTGTTCTTGTACTGTTAGGCGCCATCCACCAGTATCATTTTTAGGGATCGGATTTGACTTACAACTTACTCTTACAACCAGAGAAAACAGCGACTCAGAGCTTTTAAAAATGGCTTATACTAATAAAACCAATTTTTGGACTAACACGCTGTTAAGGCCTAACACGCTAGATATACAAGATGAGGTGTCACTTGTCAGACTTTTTGGAGAAAAACGTTCCATTCAGCACTAGGGAGATAGGGAATTTTATACTCTTTCAAACGGTATAATCACATTTGAATTTTGAGTGAAAAATACCTATTTATGTATGTGTCACTCCATATGAAAACTCTCGATAGAATTGAGATAGAACGAAAGACTAAGTTCGTAGATGGGTAGAATGGGGCGACTGCAAGGGGGGGGGGGAATTTTAGGGAGGGAAAATTATAGGAATAGATATTATAGGATATAGGAATAGATATTATAGGATATAGGAATAGATATTTTAGGATATAGGAATAGATATTATAGGATATAGGAATAGATATTATCTCATTCCGTTCTCAATCTGGAGCACTTTGAAGATGAAGAAACGTGGTTGATACTTGAGATGTCCTTCATGGTTAGTCTGCTCTAATCTGATAACGGAATGAGATATCGCAATTCTGAGTTCACCTTCGTGTTCTGTGTGAAATGTCCAAAAGCTGAGGGGGTTTTTGGGGAGTATGGGAGGGGGGGGGGGAGGTTTATCCATAAATTCCATAGTTGAAACGGTCTGACAAGTGTCACCTCATTTCAAATGTTTTTACACGCTGAATACGATGGCGAAGAAGATGAAGAAACGTGGTTGATCCTTGTCTTGATGGACATCATGTTCTTTAATGGAGACGTTCTGCATAGAACCAATTATTTCTTCGAACATTCGCTCTTATCGCCATGGTGCATGACTGTGGATTTTTATTGTTTGCTTGTAGCTTCAATCGTTCAAATATTGGACATTTTCCCCTTGTCTCTGTATATGTATATTTAGATTGTCCCCTCATACAAATTGGTTGTCCTATTGTAAATCCCCCAGACTGTTATTAGCCCAATAGCATAATTATCCAAATCAAAAGTAATTCCTACAAAACCGTTTTTTTTTTTTTTTTTGTCTTTTTTTGTCATCCAACATGACTATCCTAGCAATGGGATGCAAAGGCAGAGTGAAATGTACCTCCAAAAGAGGAGGGTTTTTTGTGGGAATCTTAAATCTCAAGTTCTTGAAATATCAAAAAAATGACGCTATTAATCAACAACTTGTAACCCAATTTGTTGATCAATTTCGAGTGAAATAGTAATATAACAAGAATGAATAGAAACCAACTCTCCAAATTAGGTATAACGCTCAAGAGGGCTCCAAGCGGCTTTGGTTTGATTGATCTTGAAGATTGCTTACATGATTCAGGATAAATTGCATGTTTTGTTTCCAACCTATCCATACTCAATACGTAATCATGATAACATACGATAATTGTGTATAATGAACTTTTTTCCTCTCAGTGCAAGTGTTGGTGGTCTAGACAGTGTAACAACAGGTATTGGCCTCCGAAGTGAGCGAGAAAGTTGTGGGAACATTCAACTCCCAAGTTCTGTGAATCCAAATCAATCCTCAGTTTGGGGAGGATACTCTAGTGAAACTGATGGTATGATGACGTCCTCTGACTCCAAAGTTTTACCGCCTTCACCTACTGACACGTCAAAATCTGGTGGACTCAACGTAAAAGTGCAGACTAATAGAACTAGTCCAGTAGCTGTACCCAGCAGACCTCCCAATTTAAGACAGCGTAACGAATCGACTAGTTCCCTCAGCACTGGGAGGTAAGATGTCAGTATTTTATAATATTATGTTAGCACTTCTTTTGGAATTAGCCTGACATTTGTTCAAATGGGCATTACTCAGCAATTCATCTCAGTGTAAATTGATTATTGGCATGGTAGTCTCCAATTTTCTCAATCACAATAAGTAGCTCGATATAATTTAGTGAACTTGACGTGTGGGGAAAATATTTGATAAATTCAAGATGTTCGTACCTGCTGTAAGAAGTTGAGAAATGCAAGTCAATCAGAGCCATCCCAGAGAGCATGTCTGGTAGGAACGTGTTTTTCTTAAGTGATACTATGAACGCATCACGTAAGTTATTATAATCAGAATTGCGCTCAGGATTGGTACTTTGCTGGCTGATTGCTGTAGTAAGCTTGATGGTTTATTGTGGTTATTCTGTTATTAAACTTGATTCTTCGGCAGTCATCATTGTTGTAAATACAGCAATGTATTTCCTATATTCCTTATCAATGCATCCCTGTGAACCTCTTTGGGTAGTTGGTTGACTCTCATTTGAGGTAATTGATTTACAGCTGGCAATTCATTTCTGGCACTGGAAGTCTGAGAGGATCAGGTTCTAATTCGACTTGTGGTTCACATTTTAGCTCGAATCATTCACGAACGCCTGTGTGAGTTGCATAAAATATCTTTCCCTGTTTTTATTATATTTATGTGGTCATGTGAATAATTTATTTGATAGAGTTTTGAAAAAACATATTTCATAGAGTTGTGAACAAACATATATTTCATTAAAAATTTGGCTAGATACCTTTAGCTGCAATACTCTTTTATCTAGTTTGAAAGTCGATTTCTGTAATAATTCTGGAAAGAAGATATTCAGTTAAAAATCTGGGTATTCGAAAAGCTACCTTACAACATGTACATCACGTTGTAAGGTAGCTACTTCAAGGTATGCTACTGTAAGGTTGTACTTCAAATTCAACCCATTATAATCAATCAACAAACTATAAACAAGAAACTGGTTAGGCACTGGAAGCTATTGGTGAAGATGAAGACACAGTTTCAAAATACACCTTTCCACTTTTCATTGATATTTTTATGATTAAAATACAAGGGAGTATGAATTATTTCACTTCACTTGAACATTCTAATACTGCTGGAAGAAAAGAAAAATTAGTCTACAGTATGACCTTATGACCTTATTTTGAAATTAATCAACAGACTGGTTGGTCTGTTGGTTCACACTGAATGGTCATTACTTTAGAAAGAATAATCAGTTGAAGATTCAGGCTAATACTGTTGATAGCATACCAAACACGTCATTTTCCACTAGTGCACCATAACTTACTAGACAAATACTAACTTCTGAATGTGCAAAGTTCAACAATTCTATAAATCCCATGGAAAACAATACCAAATACGATTTTCATTTCTCACATTGTCCAGTGTGTTTAAAGAATATGTTGACTATATCCTATAAATTGAAGTCCTTATATATTGATATTTTGCTCACAACATTTTGGAGAAAATTTATATTTTGATGATAAGGTCAATATTGTCTGAGTAATGGCTAAATAAATGATTTTCATTTATGTATTTGCATATACAATCTTTATATATTTTGCATGTAAATACACCATGACATGTCTGTTCATCATAAAAATTTGAATGCAAACGGAGCAGTAGTCTGTGAGATTTCCCACTTTATTATTCTCTCAGAAACACAGTTAGTTGCTTCCAAAAATAGTTAACTCATTGCTACTCATGATCAAACCAGTTCTAAAAGCCTGATGGGGTTTGGAATCTCCTCTCTTTCAGGAATCATTGTTCGGTCACTCTCGCTACCCTAGGATACCCATCACAATGATCTTGACGAGATTGAGGGATATTGCTTTTTGGTTTAAGTCTCGAACAATACGTTTGCCTTTCACTGATTTCCAGCTCGTGCTATAAAGAACCCAAACTTGCATATATGTCAGTAGATCTACGGGTTATCATGTATTTACCGGTAAATCTACGGACTTTTTGTGAAATACCCTTTTACCCTTCAGGTTGGATGAGGAAAGTAAAGAACCACGGAGGCAACTCATTGGAAAAGGATGGAAAACCTCTGTTGTAAGGTAGGTAAAGAAGGTCGGGCTCCCGGGTGTGGCAAGCGGATGGATGTGGTAGATTACTTACAGTGAGATTCATTCACAGCTATGGGTTTTAATTGGGAGACATGAAACCAAATCTCCACAGTAAGCTGTGAAAGGCTGAATACAAGTGGACATTTTGATTTAGCTTACCACCTGAGGTAGTGAGGAAACAAAATATTTGAATTAAAATGATACGTGGATTTGAATTAGATTTCTTTTCAGAAAATCATGGTCAATAAGTTCTTCTAAATTTGCAGAGAAAAACATTCTTGCTGATAATTGTGTGATTCATTTGTATACAAATAAAAATGTGGACTGTATAACCATGTTTATAATCTCATTGATATTCCCTAAGATTGTCATATTCGTTTGTTTAGTAAAAGTTTAGTTCTAGTCTGAATGTGGATGCGTAATGCCGTCGTTTGTGTAGAAACAAAACATTGGGGGCAGCAGTGAAGAAGAGAATACGTGTTTGGTAACGTTGTCTACAGTCTGTGCTGCTTAGTACATATTTCAATGTAAATGGAGTTTGGTATTGATCGAAAGATCCACTAGTGTGTAGGTTACTTCGTTAATTCATACATTAGTACGATTAGAAACAGTTTGCTGAACACAAGTCTTATAATTTGGGATTCCATGTTTCATAATAGTATACAATCTCACGGAAATCGTAGTAAGTTGTGGTTGTGAATGTCCGTTAGTTCAAGACTGCACTGCGAAAACCCGCTCACTAGGTCATGATGCGTGATGGTAATTTTTTTCTTTCAACTGGGAAAACGCGTCATTCTGGCTGGAGCATATTAAAAATCACTGCCCCTTCAAACATTTCAAAATGGGAACAGGCAGTATCTAGGACAGCTGCAGGCACAAGAGATTTTATGGAAATTGTTTGCAGTTAGGTTAAAGGTTCTTGACCACTGGTATTCTAAGGAGTGATGTTGGGAGTACCGATACTCCCAACATCACTCATCGTTTGCAGTGTTGATAACAACCGTAATCAGCTCTTGGTATCCCATTAATTTTAATCATTTTTTTCCAGAGGAGAAAACCAAATGCTTGGAGACTCTACTTCCACGCTCATGGATGATGACTGTTTTGTTTTCAATTCAAATTGCCCAGATTTAGGAATGTGAGTATGACTAACTGTCAAGATTGTTTGAGAATCCAATTTTGATAGAGAAAGATGATGAAACCTGTACCTGGAATTTCGAATATAAGTTCAGGTTTTGATGTTCCTCTAGATATACACCGAGTTTCCTACTCAAAGTTGGTTTTGAGCGATTGCAATCTATGGTCGATCTTTTATACCTAGGTCCTCTTTGTTGTTTTAGGCAGTAGCAGAAGTATTTAGATTGTAGACCTCCTCAAAATTCGGGGGTCTACGTTTCAAGATACGTAGATTCAGAAAATCAAAAGGAAAGATCCGTCTGTACTCCGTGCGCGCCACTATGCCCTTTAGCCAATGTTCATTTTTAGGGTGTTTTTGATTAAATAAGATGAAACCCCGATCTTGAAAACCAATTTTTGGTCCTGGAATTCATCTACCGGGGGTTTTAGGGATAGCGAATATAATGTTAGATTTGTAATTTAGTCCCTCCAGGGGGCGCTTATCGGCAGCGATGTAGGTATCAAATTTATCGCTAGCATTTATAGCTATAGCCACAGGTTACCTATATGGTTAGCTTGTTGATATTTCCTTGAAGACACTATCCAAAGGGCACAGTGCTAATAAGGCAACATCATTTTTTATTATTTTTTCAATCCGGTTCAGCCGATTTTGGGCAACTTTCAAAATAAACCAATACATTTGATACATCGCTGCCGATAAGCACCCACTGGAGCAACTACATTACAAATCTGACGTTATATTTATGATCAGCGATCCCAAAAACCCCCGTTAGGTGAATTCCAGGACCGAAAGTTGGTTTTTGGATGATAGGTGTGTAAAGATGACAATTACAAAGTAGAAGTGGAAGAAGTTGAGAAAAAGAAGGTTTATGTTATGTTACAATTTGGAGTCAGTTTATATTTGAAAATAAAGAGGACAACCGTTTATTTAATCGATCCGACTATTAATTCTTTCTTAATTCCTATTAAGAATATTACATGGTGGCAGCGGTTGAGCGTAATCGAACCTACTAATTTCGGAAGATAAGCCGCTAATCTTCGTGTTCCAACTCGATGTCTACTTCAGGCAAGACTCAACCTACTACGGGCGGTTCCGATGCCGCTGTTCCCCGCTCACGCATTCAGTTTCCAACTCCGAGCGCTTTCAATTTTAAATCGGACGAATGGAAAGAGTGGCGACAACGATTCGAACGTTTTATGCGATCGACGGATCTAAAAGATCAAAACGATTCCGAAAAAGTGAATGCCCTTGTTTACCTAATGGGACCACAGGCGGAAAAGATTTTCGCGAGTTTCAATTTCACAGAGAAGCAACAAGAGGACTATCAACTTGTTCTAAGTAAGTTCAATTCGCATTTTACCCCGACGAAGAATGTTATTTATGAAAGTTATAGGTTTCACACGCGGAAACAGGGAGACGGTGAACCGGTGGACGATTTTATTGCTGATTTGCATCACCTAGCCGCTAATTGCGATTTTCCCGCGACCTTTGTCAAACGTGCCATCAGGGACCAGATCGTTGTGGGTATATGTGATAAAACATTATCGGAGAAACTTCAAATGAATGCCGATTTGACACTGGAAGATGCAATAATCGCCGCCAGACAACAAGAAACAATTAAAAAACAACAGGAAGCGTTTCGCTCGTCACCAGACCACATTGCCTCAACAAACAGAGTTTCAGCTATTAAATATCGAGGTAAGAATAGTTTTATGAGCTCTAGATTCAATGAAACGGCCAACAAAAGTCAGCAAAACGCAAAATATCTGCATCATAATGGGAAATGCCAGTGGTGTGGCCTAGCGGAACTACACGAACGAACTAAATGTCCTGCGCGTAACGCAATTTGCATAGGCTGTCATAAAAAGGGACACTATAAGAAAGTCTGCATTTTTCGTAAAACAGTAAATCTTGTTGGAGACGAAACTATTGTCAATCAGTCATCGGACTCTGAAGAGGAAGGGTTTATTGGTCTCACCGAGGCCACTAATACAGACACTAAAAGTCGATGGCTCGCGCAAATAAAATTATGCGATGTTCTCCTGCAGTCACGACCTGATACGGGCGCTGACGTATCCGTTCTACCATCCGATACCTACCACAAGAAGTTTGGAGACAAACCACTACTCAAAAACGATAGGCTACTGACAGGGGCCGATGGTAAAGAGCTTGACTGTTTGGGCCGAATTTATGGAAGTGTCACTTACAAAACTCACACTGCAATGGCCTATTTTTATGTCATTTCTGGAGCCAAACAGGTGTTATTAGGCCATAAACTTAGTGAGCAATTAAATATTCTAAAAAGGGTGAGCACTATTCAGTCAAAGCGGTTTGACCCTATTGCCAGCTTTCCTTCTTTGTTTAGAGGACTTGGCAACACCAAACAGCCTTATCACATTGAGCTGGTTGACAACGCGGTTCCCTATTCCTTGAACACCCCTCGCAGAGTTCCCTTGCCTCTCAAACCTGCCCTTCGTAAGCAACTGGATCACCTCCTGAAAACGGGAATAATCAAGGAAGTAAAAAGACCAACAGCGTGGTGCGCACCGATTGTGATTGTTCCTAAGAAAAACCAACAAATCCGTCTCTGTGTTGATTTAACGAATTTAAATAAATATATAAGGAGAGAACGATTCCAGATGCCATCCATCGACTACACATTGGGACAACTAGAAGGCGCAAAATATTTTACTCAACTGGACGCCAATAATGGATTCTGGCAGATTCCATTGACAGAGAAAAGCATGGAATTGACTACGTTTATAACTCCATTTGGAAGGTTTTGTTTCACTCGACTTCCCTTTGGTGCCACTTCAGCGCCTGAGGTGTTCCAAAAGCAATTAAACGTATCTCTTGAGGGTCTACAAAACGTTGTCATCCATTATGATAACATTGTCGTATTTGGAAATACCCTAGAAGAACACGACAGAAACCTACACATGGTACTCACTAAACTCCAAGACCACGGATGGACACTAAATAAAGAAAAATGTGAATTCAGGAAGGGAAAGATGGTGCTTCTGGGACACATTGTATCAAATAATGGCGTGGCTCCCAACCCAAAGAAAGTAGATGCTATTTTGGAATTTCCAGCTCCATCAAATGTAACTGAACTGAAGAGATTTTTGGGTTTGTGTTCCTTCCTAGCAAAATTCTTGCCTCATCTTGCTACTATAGCTAAACCACTCAATGATCTGCTTGCTTCAAATGCTGAATGGGTTTGGGGACACCCTCAACAAGCATCCTTTCACAAATTGAAGAATTCCCTTACTACAGCGCCGTGCCTTGCGCTATACAACAGCAGCCGCAAAACGGTTATTTCAGCAGACGCGTCATCGTACGGTCTAGGCGCCGTCCTCCTTCAGGTACAAGATGATGGATCTCAAAGACCAGTGGCATACGCATCCCGTACCCTAAATCAAGCTGAGTCTAAATGGGCTCAAATCGAAAAGGAGGCTTTGGCGCTGGTATGGGCATGTGAGCGTTTTGCAGATTTCATCTGGGGACTTAACATCACCCTAGAAACGGACCATAAGCCCCTGGTCGCAATACTTGGGGGCACTAAAGATCTAGATTCATTGACACCTAGATTACAGAGAATCCGACTACGAATGTTAAGATACTGCTACAAAATCATTCACGTACCAGGGAAACATCTTGCAATTGCCGATGCCTTATCTCGTGCACCCTTTGAAACAACAACAAATCAAGAACTCACAGAAGAAGTTGCAGCATACGTCCAGCTTGTGATATCATCTCTACCCGCCAGCGACGCCAAGCTAGAGGAAATATCAAGAAAGTCAATTCAAGATCCGGCCTGTAACTACCTAATCAAATTTTGCACTGAGGGATGGCCAGAGAAATCAAAACTACCCGAGCCTTGTTTTCCCTATTGGCAACATCGCTTTGACATTTCAATGCAAAATGGACTTCTCCTAAAAGGCAAACGTCTCATCATTCCATCTAGCATGAGGGAAGAAATGATTAACAAAGTTCACGAGGGTCACCAAGGAATTTCAAAGTGCCGTGCTCTCGCAAAGCAAAGTATCTGGTGGCCAGGACTGTCCACTCAGCTGCAATCCACTATTGAGAACTGCCATAGATGTGCTATGTTCCGTGTGAATCGGTCTGAGCCTTTACTTCCTACGCCTTTTCCTGATCGCCCATGGCAAACTATTGGTATGGACCTTCTCCATCTCAAGGGTAAGTGGTATTTACTAGTAGCTGACTACTATTCTCGATATCTCGAATTGGCACTATTAGAGACACTTACTACTGACTGTGTGATCTTGCACATAAAATCAATACTAGCTCGCCATGGCATTCCTGAGGTCATAAGAGCAGACTGTGGATCGCAGTGGACTTCCCACAATATCATCAATTATAAGTTCCGCGAATTTGCTTCAGACTACGGATTCACTATGATAACATCCTCGCCTAAATATTCCCAAAGCAACGGATTCATCGAATCTGAGGTTAAAAATATAAAAAACCATCTTCAAAAGAGCAGTGATCCTTACAAAGTTCTGTTGATGTTGCGAGCAACCCCACTTTCGAATGGTTACAGCCCTGCAGAACTCCTGATGGGCCGGAAACTAAGAGGTTTGGTTCCCTCTTATCCTGATAACTTGAAGCCTTCGCCAATAAACCTCAACTACCTGTTTAATCAAGAAGAACTACGGAGAGAAAAACAGAAGAAATCATTTGACAGGCACCATGGGAGTAGACCATTACCACCTCTAAAAGAGGGAGAAGAGGTAATCATCACCGACAGACATCAAGAAGGAGTCATCCTAAGTGAACACGAAACACCTCGCTCATATATGATCCAGACTCAAGACGGAGTATTTCGCCGCAATCGTAAATCTTTGATCAGTCAGGGTCAGAAGTCACCTACGAAAAACACATCTGACACTCCCTTTCAACCTCAGAACCCTCCCAGAACAAGCGTAGTTGCTGAATCTCCCCAGCCACTAAGATCGCCAACAAAGATGAGTATTGGTGAACCAGATCTTCAGCAGCAGCAACCAATTATACCACTACGGAGGACTCAGCGGATAGTTCGCCCAGTTGAACGACTAAATCTTTAAAGGAGGGGAAATGTGTAAAGATGACAATTACAAAGTAGAAGTGGAAGAAGTTGAGAAAAAGAAGGTTTATGTTATGTTACAATTTGGAGTCAGTTTATATTTGAGAATAAAGAGGACAACCGTTTATTTAATCGATCCGACTATTAATTCTTTCTTAATTCCTATTAAGAATATTACAATAGGATCGGGGTTTCATCTTATTCAATCAAAAACACCCTAAATTCCGACATTTCCGATGCAGCGCCGGTTCCCGAGGTATATATATGTCTAGAAAAATTAGGTTAATCTATGTCTAGAAAAATTTTTGAAATATCAATTTCAACGTATTTTTTTCCGTAGAATCTAAATCTGACGTCAAATTTATCATATCACCGTTTGTTTTTTCTCTAACCTCAAAAAACTATTAAAAATGGGATTGTTTGGGTTTTTTCAATATTATATAGGTAAAGAGAAACTAACTAGAAGAGAATGGTACGAGGGGGAACGGTTAGTAATTTAAATCCAGAGTGGTACACACTCAAGATACTTTGGGTCCATGCGCCGTCCGAGGCACTTTGCCCAGTTATTTCTCGAAATATTGCAGTTTAAGTTTGAACAAGACCATGGCACTTTGTCCAGTTAGTCTTGTGCTAATGTTACGAATTTGATTTACAAGTTTGGACCACACCCACGATGGCCCTTGAACATTTTCATAACCCTAGGTCAAGAGGAAGCAGTCCAAAGCGAATTTTGAACTTTTACTTCAAGTTTAAACAAAGTTTTTTTTTAAAACTTCCCAATGAGCTAGAGATTTGAAATTTTAAATATTGTTCAGAACTGGATGACAACGCAATATTCACTAGGTTTCTTGTATCTAAAATTGTTAAAACATTACCTATTTGTTTAAAGAAATTACATTTGAATTATGAGCTAGAGTGTCATCTATCATTTAATTATAGAATTTATTTAAACAAATAGGTATTGTTAAACAATTTTACAGGTAAGAAACCGAGTAAATAAAACATTTTCATCTATCTTTGACCCATGTTTAAAATTTCAAGACTTCTAGCTCATCATCCAAATGTTCGCGAATTCGATTAGGGTGATCTGCTCGAAGAAGACCGTTTTGTCAAGGATTTGCAGAGTTTTCTAGAATGAGGTCTTCTTCAGTAAATTCCATCGCTGACATGAACTGATAGGAGAAGTTAAACTCATATTATGAGAGAACAAGAGGCGAGCTAATCTAAACATTGGCAGGTCCCGTGGCAGGCACCGCCATTTTTCGTTTCGAGAGCGATCGCTGCGTCCTGTGTCGAATAACTATTTCATACTCACTGGTCTCGCCTAGTGTGCGCTTCTCTTTTCAAATACTGAGAAACGAAAGAAGAAAAAAAAAAAAAAACGTCCCGCGGCTGTTTCCTGTCCTGTTCTTGCACAGTTTGCGATGTGCTTTACACACATTATGTCTCAAGAGAAAAGCTCCTCTAACCCTCCTTCCCTGGAGGGATGGGAGTTTACTCTTGCCACTGGGGCAACTGTTGATGTATTTTGATTATTGCTAATTGTTTTTCTCCTGTTATATTTCAGGAGACGAGAACGGTTGAGAGCTGTGAGACATCTCTTTTACAACTGTTATTCCACGACAGTTGGTTTCAAAATGAAGAATGGTTCTGATGGGACTGGTTTTGGAAATTTTATTTTTGGAAATATTGCTGATAAAGTGAGATTTATATCTGGTCAGCGTACTTCAGTCTGACAATTATCTGTTGTTGATTGGGAAGATTCTTTTGAGAACGTGATTGTTTTGGGAAAGTATTCTTCCAAAACCATTAGATAATTCATAATGACAAGTGTAGATTTATTAAGTGGTGACATTTTCTGTCAGGCACTTGCGTAGGTCTCTATGATAGCAATGGATAGTGTAGAAAGCACAAAATGTGTGATTGGTATGAAAAAAAGAAAGGGTGTTGACGAAAAGAAAGAGTTACAGGTCTGTTAACGATGCTGTATTTAGCTATGCTCTTTTTCATTGTAGTTTTGTGTTTACAGTTTTACCATGGCCTATTATGAATGACATCTATGCAGAACATTTATAATTAGTTTTTTAATTGATTGGCAAGTCAAGTGCAATATCTACTCACCTTACCCAATTTTTTTTTTCACTCGATTTTAAACCCTTATTGACGGTTCTTTAAAAACATTTAAATGAGTTATGTATTGTTTGAGATCTGTGTGTTAAGTGCAAACAGTTGACACCAAGGGCGAATTGGTAAATAATAAATATGATAATGAGGAAACCGATGTCACTGTTCTACTTGTAGACTGAAACCTATGGAGGTTACTTTATCTGGATATGAAGAATCTTGTTAGTGTTTCCATTGATTATTTAATTTTCATTGATTATTTCCGTCATCTATAACTGTCTGGCGTACCTGGTGATCACCTAGTTGGTATAATAAAATGTTTGGGTTCTATTGATTTTAAATGTGTGACGAAATTCCGTGAGGATAAATTTCTATGCATATTAAGTTGTTTGTATAACATTAATAATATTCTCCATCAGAGGTGAATAAAATTTTACCAGTGTGCCATCCCGAGAAATTTTGGCAACATTTAATTATAAAAAACCATTATAATTCGCTTGATTTGGAAATTCCAATGGTTCATTATCCAAAATAATAAACCAAAATATATACTTATTGATACTGCTAATCGTCGACCAAGTTTTGATGGATTGGTTTGGACTAGTACAATACCATTAAACAACCAGTTATCCTGCATATTAGTACTTACCAGTGTTGATTCGTTGTTTCAATATTAACACTGCCATTTCAGTTCTACATTGAAAGGAAATAACGAACCAACACTGCACTTATAAAGGGGTTGTTGTTCCTTAATTTCATTTTCATTTTTTGTATAGAACCATTAATTAACATTGGCGTAATGTGTTTTGTCGAATTGATAGATGGTATGTGCAACCTTGTTATTGGTTTTTAGTGCCAAATTCTCATTGCTCAATCAACAGCTGAAAAATTATAGTCGTTTTCCGAATGGGTGCTGTTCTAGTTAACGTTCCGCTGTTTAATTTATTGTTCCCCCCCTCAACATTTGAACTCCTCGCAAATGTATTTACAATCTGAAGTAATGGTTTTATAAATCGTAAACAACTAAATTTTTGTAGTTAGTTTCTGCTTCGTACCCATTCATCCTCCTCATCACCCCATAACAAATTGAAAAAATTTTTCAAGTCCCAATCAAAAAACTAGTTTCATTTAAACTTGGCTTTCCAGATATATAGAAAAAATCGGCTACAATCCAAACCAGAAAATATCCACAAAACTCGGCGCTGCGCGCCTCGGCGGGGGCTTCGCCCCCTGCACCCCCGGATGATTTCCGCTTAGAGCCTAACGGCTAAAATGTGACGTATCTTGAAAAGGTTTTTGCTCCCTCTCCCTCTTTCTCTTTCTTCCACCGTATTATTTAAGATACCTCCTTATTAAAGAACAGTTCGCGATGAACTCTTTAAATATTGCTTTTTCTAACGATTAAAAAAAGATGCGCATTATTAATAATAACATCAGGTTGTCAAGCACATTTGTCGTCAAGCATATTTACATCAGCATCATTTTGGTCGTAGGTAACTAAGCCAGAACTTCACTCCAATAAGAAGTTTTCTCAACAAAATGAACTCGTAACCAATGGTTCTCCGGAATGTAAGGAGGGGGAAATTGGCAGCGTGGCATGTGGTCTGGTGTCAAATAAATTCACAGCTTTCCAAAAAGTGGTGAATAAATTTTGTGCGATGAATAATGGCGAAAATAAATTTCCTTTGCAACGATCGCTTGTACGTGAAAATCATAATAAATCATAGCGCTACTTTCATGTCACTTTTTCCTGTCGTTTTTCGGCGGGGGGTCCCATCGCAAAAACCTTTTCAAGGTTGAAATTTTTAATCAAAATGCCTCAATCTTTCACCGTCGAGTAATTCCAACAACATCGCATATTGAGTTGTAATATTTTCCAAAACAAATAGTGGGAATTTTAGTTGGTCTCTACTGCTGATTATTAGTCCTCCTCCTCACTCCCAGTAGTGAAAATAGTTACTTGATGTCACCTGGCCTTACAGTAGGGTTGTCTTCTCGTCAGTGGAATTCATTTTAAAACCCATCTCTAAAACAAAAACACTTAGTCATTTCCCAATGTATCTGCTTATGATTATAACATGTTTCAATTTTTCCAATACACAACCTATAGCTATATCAAACCACCTTCCGACCAGAATCAAATCCTCCTAGTATATATCCTAAATGCTATAAAGGTGCGTATTTTCAACACCTATGTTTAATTGGGGACTCGGTTTTACTTACTGAAACCCATCAACGTTTAAAGCCTAGTCTGCGAAAAATTTGACCAGACAAAGAGGGAGTAATGTAAACATTAAGTACATACTTAGTTCGTTGTTTTGATTCAAGAATACCCCTTTGCGAACAGGTTCATTCTTAACTCAGAAAACCTTAATTATGCTAAAATGGCACCACTTTGGAAGACAAAGGCTAGGATCTCAGTTTTGGAGTTCCACCCCTCATTTAGATAGATGTTGATGATATAATTTTAATTTACATCACATATTATTTAATTCATGTGTTAACTCGGGCCAATTTCTCGCCTTTTTCATGAGACATTGTCGTCATTTGAATTGAATTGTGAAGAGAACTTCCATACTACATTGGATCGCCTCATATCCATGTTTTGTGATTATTTATCCTGATATTAGCAGGAATGAACTATGTACCTACTTTATATAAGTGATTGCTTTTCATCCCACTTCTTCTGAAGTAAAATAGCTGTGATTCATTCCTAGAATGTAGTTAAGTTCATTACTTACTATCAAGCCCAGTTATAATTAGTGTACATATTGTTAATACACTTGTAAATAACATGCATATGGAAACTGAACCATAGGTTTTTGTATTGTAATGTATCTGTTGCTTGAAAAGTGTAATTTCTCTCCAAATCGTACAACACTGCGTATATGTATATAAGGTTCATCAAACTTCAAGGATGGATTTCACTACTCATTTTATATTTGGGTGGAGAGGGAATGGGGGGGGGGGCGGCACTCCCGTTTTCAAACTCTTATTTGTCCGAATTTTAATTAACGAGTGTTTGACCATGACCCACTAAAACTGTTTTAAATCACTTTGAAAATCACCATCCAGTTAAATGTGGCTTTAATGTCCAATAATGTTATTCATCATGTCTTTTCCTGTGCAAACAGCGCTGACAAAAATGCAGCCTGGAGACTTGGTTTATTTACTGTAAACTCACAGGCAAGTCTCATTGCATCTTTGCTATGGATACGTAGGTAAATCTGATTTTAAAGCTTAATTTGTTTTCACTTTTCAAAAATGTTCATTTTTTCTGTTTTGAGTTTCTGAAAATGTTTGAACATGGGCGAATTCCATTTAGATGAGGGAGGGAGGATACCTGCTACGTTTTGTTTTGGGTGTGATTCATGCGGCCATATAGTAAGGGTTTGAAGTTGCCAAACGCTAATTTAAGCTAGTTGCAAGAGAAAGGAGTTATGACTGTGTCAGTGGGTCAAGATTTAATTTACCCATGTTGTTGGGTAAAATCCAAAAAAAAAATATGGGTTCAGAATGAATTTCAAAACGGGGTTTCTCATTGGAAATGGCTGTAGCATCTATCCTTGAAGTTTGGTGAACATTATCTGTAGGCACCCTATGTATATATAGGTTGTCTCATAAAATATGTACACTTCCTGTTTCCCCATTTGTCGAGTAAAGTACGTCAAACACCACTTCTCCATATTCTTTTTTGTTGGTATCAAATGTTACACGGGCATTATAAACACTGGTTAGGTAAAGCAAAGTATAGACATTTTACATTTGACATCACGCACTTTTCACATTTCATATTTGGATTTCCTTTGTTCAATCCCATGTTTGAAACGAAAAGAATTCTTCCACATTTGTTGGTTGTGCAATTTGCACATGTATGACTTCCACGAATCATTCTACACAAATAATGGGCTCAAAATCTTCATCACACATCATTTCGCAATGCTGTCCTGCAGTAAATTCTGGCAATGTCATAACATCCGTTTTCATATTTGAGTGCTGTAAAAATGGAACAAATTTTGTATCTACTTGCGTCAATCGTTTTTCCCATGTGGTTCCTTCCTTATTGAAAGGTGGGATGAGATTCGTTTTGGAACTCACACATGACACATGACACACCGTTGCCCTCAACACGAATCTGATGATAAAAGTCAACATTTCCAGCTGTACCACACAGTTGAGTATATATATGGACCCTTGAAGCACCAATTACTACCTGTATTCATCAAATTCTGATAGTAACTTGTGTTTGCACTCACGCAAACGTGAGATCATTGATACACCCTCAATTGCCCAAACACAATAGTTGAAAAGTTCTGAAATGTGAATGCTAGGTGTAGATTGGTTCTGGGATGCATGCACGAATATAGTAGTAGGAATTCACAGCAAAGTGTGTATATTATTAGTGTTTTCCTTTTGGAACATTCTTCTGCGCACGCGTACATGCACAGATGTTTTGTGTAAAATAATTTATATCCATTTGAATGTAAAATACAAATTTTAAAAAAATTCCCAATTGTGCTGTATTTAACAAAAGAAATGGATTGGTGAATGTTCAAGGGGCAATAGTCCAAGAAAGCTGACTTTCAGAAAAACGAAAAAACTGTCCTGTTCCGAAAATATGGCCAAATTGTTTAATTGGACCTTACCCATTTGTTGAATCAGTAACCATTTAATCATTTGTTGAACCATGAAACGGCCATGATGCGGCTGCCCATGTAGAACCCAAAAATGCACAAAAAAAAACTAATATCGACAAATCATGGACAACTGCCCTTTTATAACATTCACCGATTCAAATGAACTCGACCTGAAGTTCAATATAACAAAGGATTCGTTCAGATCCATTGTCTTGGTAATGATGAAGGTGTCATTATTACTTTTTGAAAAAATTAATGACTGACGAAAGACGTTTCCCATACCAACTTCCAATAGATCACATTGATTAGTCTTCACATTAAATATTCACACTTTACGCACTGCCCAAAAGGTAGAATGGTAAGTGGTTTACTCGTAAAATTTCACAGTTATTCCAAATTTCATTATGCTCAAAGCTCACAATTGAAAAATACAGTTTATGCATGTTTCACACCTTTGCATACCTTTGTCCAGTGTAATTAATGTTTCTTGTAGTTGATGAGCAACATGAATGCGCTGGAAAAATTTGGGGAAATGAGATGTGGACGTATATTGTTCGAGACCGTGTATATAGAGCTGTAATTTCATATTCAGTAAAAATTATTTTGAAATATATTTATTTTCTACTTTGATGTTCGTAATTTCCAACCAATTCTCTCAGTTGAGTATCATCCTACAAGTTACCAAAACATCGCAGGATGCTGACAATCGCAAACTTCTGTGTCAGAATAATTGGATGCTGGCTGTGACAAGTTTAAATCTTGTCACAAAGTTTGTCTGGCATACTTATCAGGTGGAAAAACCCCCATCAATGAGACGAGGCAATCAATAGCCAAGAGCAACATGAATTGGACAAATCCTGATTCTCATTGAAGGACAGTTGATCACTTTGCTGTCAAAGCAGACGGAGAGTGAAACTACATCTGATTTACTGATTCCCATTTTAGTTTTTTTTTCCTTGGAAATGAACGTATGGGTTCGATTTAAAAAAAAAAAAAAAAAAATCTTTTCTAACCTTCCCTCTAAATTGGTGTGTCTACGTTTCAAGTCAAGATACGCAGAACACGAAAATAGATTTTAAAGCCCTTCACCCATTGAGAATTGTGCTAAAATGTTGAAATTCGGGTTGTTGGCTCGGAATGTTCAAGAAAGATTGAGTAGATGTGTACAAACTCGGGCCTCGCCAAGCAGGGCTGGATCCCCCTTATTTTGTTTTGAACCTTAAGACTAAATTTCTATTAGCATGGAACATTAGGGTGGTCACAAAAAATCAGTGTCGGAATTTTCTTGAGGGGACCCTCCTAAAAACTGCCAATTGGCGAAGAAATGAGATAGGTGAAGTTTCAGCTCAAATGGATAAGGTTAACCCGTTCTTCATCACGGTTGAGGTTTTAAATTTCTATAAAAGTGTTTTTTTTATTTTTATATATGGTGATTTTGAGATTGACCACTACAAGCGTCAATTCCTAAGGAGGCCACATACCAAATTACAGCTTCATAGTGTGAATAGCATAGAAACTAGCTGTAGGAGCCACTCAGCTGATCCTTGGCCTTTTCTGCTTAAATTGTAAGTTCTAAGGATGCTACATACAAAACACCACAACATTTGAGGGTTTCAAGGAGTAGATTCAGATAATTGAATAAAATCTAGACCGGTTATTATTTTTCCTGAGCAGATCAATAAATGATTGAATATTATTATTAATAAGTGGTCCTTCCTTTTGACGAGTCCCACTTATTCTTACGAGTATGTATTTTCCGGCTCTGAATCCGAATCTGTACCAATCAAAATATGGGGTCCCAGTCGATTTTGGCTAGATAATCTCGAAAAACATAAAAAAAATCCATATTTTTCGTAGTTTTGTGGAATTAGAGGAAAAATAGACGGTGATAGGATAAATTTGACTTCAGATTTGGATTCTACGGAAAAAAATATGTCGAAATTACTATTTCAAAAATGTTTTTAGACATAGATTAAGGTATGATATGTCGTAATTAAACTCCAATTCTATCACCCAAAAATCCACTTTCGCTCCTGGAATTTATCTACCAGGGGTTTTTGGGATCGCTGATCACGAATATAATGCCAGATTTGTAATTTACTCAGTCACTTATCGGCAGCAAAATTATCGAATCATATTTATTACTAGCGTTTATGTACAGCTAGGGAGATATTGTGGGTTATATGGTTAGCTTGTTGATATTTCCTTGAAGAACTATCCAAAGGGATCTAATAAACTAATAAAGCAACATCATTTTTTATTATTTTTTCATTCCGATTCAGCCGATTTTGGGCAATTTTCAAAATAATAAATAAATAAATAAAATAAACCGATACTTGATAGGACATCGCTGCCGATAAGCGCCAATTGGAGTAACTTAATTATAAATCTAACATTATATTCGTGATCAGCGATCCTAAAAACCCCCGTTAGGTGAATTCCAGGACCGAAGATTGATTTTTGGATTATAGAATTGGTGTTTCATTACGAAATTACGACGTTTTTGAGCTATACATAATATGTTATGATATTATCATAAGTTAATGTAGGTACCTTCTTATGTCTAAAAAAAAATGTTTGAAATGAGAATTTCGACGTAATTTTTCCGTAGAATTCAAACGTGAAGTCGTTTTTTTTCTAACCTCAAAAAACTATGAAAAAATTGGATTTTTTGGTGTTTTTTGGGATTATCTCGCCATATTTTGATTCGGATTGAACGTCGAAAAATACGAGTACATAAGAATAGGTGGGTCTCGTCAAAAGCACAGACGACTTTTTTTTGTGGGCCTGTATTATCATTGATTAGGTATTAATAATATTATCAAGTAGTGTAAATAATTATTATCAATGATTATTAATTCTGTTAGTTATTATTAATTATTAATAAAGATAATAAATTATTATTGATTATTATTATTAATTAACTCGATATCAGAACACCCTCCGCTGTTGGAATCACCTGGGCCAGTAGATCGAATCACCTACGAACATTGAACCGTCAGGCTGTACCTAGGGTTCAAAAAAAATTAATTTTGCAAATCCCCTTGTGTACAACTTTTATTTGAACCCATAGATTAGGTATAATCTAGGTATACCTAAGACCCCCCTAACGGTAGGTGCAAGTAGGGTTTTTAGAACCCCCTTCCCCCTAGATATTATAATTTATGGGCTCAAATGAAAGTTGTTGACCAGGAGATATGAGAAGTTGATATTTTTTGAACCGTAGGTACCCTCATCACCAGGTCAACAACTTTCAATACGCCAATGTATGTATATTAGGTAGGTATGAGAATGGGTCGTAAAGTACTCTAGGTATCCCTTTCCCTGGAGGGGGGGGGGGAGAGTCAAGGAGTCTGGACCCCTATTTCCCACACACCGACATAAAACGACTTCTGGCAACAAGACTTTTCAATGAATGGAGAGACGAATTCGTGAACTACCGGTCAGGGAACAGTTACAAATCCCTCTTCCCTATGAGTAACAGGAACCCATGGTTCTTAACTACGAAAGATGCTCCACATCGAGCATTTTATAAGACCATAGTGAGACTGAGAAGTGGTCACACTTGTTTGAACGCGCATCTCCACAGAATAGCAGTAGTCCAAGCGCCGCACAGTGGTCCAAACAGGGAAAAAACCTCCAAAATGAAAGTTACCCAAACCTAATTTTTTCTTTGTTTTTGAATATTCAGATACTTGTGGAACAACAGAACGGAATGTATTTTTTCACAAAATCACAATTTTAATTATTGCATACCATTAAAGTAGTAGTTTCCAAAAGATTGCGGAAAGTAGCGTGTTCTCGCCAGCCTAAAAAAATATTTCTACTTAGAGTAAATTAACAGTAAAAAAATTTTTCAGACCTTAGATATGTTTTATGTGTATGTGTGACTTTAAGAAGTAAAAGTATTTCCACTTCATCAATAATTAAGGAAGAAAATGAATTTCGATTACTATGCCCCAAAAACCATAGTTTCTGTACATTTGTTGGTCTGTAAAAAAGAAGCGTTATGAGGCGTTACGTCCGCAAGGGGTTTATATTGAAGTGTAGAAGGTAAAGACACTGTGGTATAAATTTCATCGCCGGAAACGGCCGGATCTGGTATTTAGAAGATCAAGAGTGCGGAGGTTGATGGCAGGTCAGCCTGAGGTATAGGAGAAAGGTAAAGGTTTGTTCAAACATGATTTCATTATCCTGGCCGATCGCGCGTTCATTCCTATCTTAGTTCACTGTTAACAGCCACTCAGAAACGTGAGAAAAAATGAATAGTTTAGCGATTCCATATCGTGTGTTGTGCGAAATGTACTTCCTTCCAATGACTGAACGGTCTCAGTGGTTACAAACCCGGTTTCCAGAGTTACATGGGGAGAAGTTGACACAACTTAATGATGAACTGCGAAGAAGATTCCAATCTAACATTGATAAGAAGATGAGAGAGGTAACCCAAAATAAGGCACATTTAAAAAAAAAAAAATAGCGATTGGTTACAAAGGGAGTTTCATGTTAATTTTTCAGAACCTCAGCCAACAACTCCTATGGAAGTTGACCGTGGTGGTAGGCCTATTATATGAAAAGCTTTGGTGTGTGTGGGAAGAAGGCTAAACAGTATAAGATACGAGAACTTCAAGATTGTTACCCTCAAGATTTAATAAATGCGGCATCCTCACATACTGAGGAACAGAAGAACTTCTAGGAAGATGTCTCGCCATGCTACAAATGAAGATGTATTTCACCTTATCCTAGTTACTAGTGACCCATTTATCACTCACCTTCGGCCGGTGTATAAATACAAAAAGAAACGGGAGTTGACAAATGAAGTTTCTAATTTACTTTTGAATATACTTAGGACAAACGTATCTATGTGACAAAAACAATTGTAATATTAATAAATCTGTTTTTCCTTGGCCTCATTGCGCTGATTTTGATTTCATTCGATTAAGTACCTCAAAAAACAAAGACACGAGAGATTTCATGCCGCTGACACAATATCTTAATTAGTTATTAGGTTTTTTCCCATTTTTGGCCTTTTCAGACCACTGTGCGCCGCACTGCAGGTTCTGCGGTGTAGAACAAGAAACTAGGGGTGTTAGATAGTCGATAGTTGAGACTATCGATAGTCTCGATACTATCGAACACCAACTATCGATAGTATCGATAGTCTATTGACGTTGTTTTTGAGATTACCTTTGCTCGACATATAATTACGTATTATCCACCTACCTAGTATGTTTTAGGACTTACTCAGCAAGCCTTGCTGTGGGCAAACATGGTAAAATTTACTATTCATTTATCAGGTAAAACTAGGTAGGTGAAATAAAATTCATTGGAATTTATGTATCTGAAAAGAAAATTTATTGAACCATTAGGTATACCTAACGGAAAAAAGTAAAACAAATGTTTAAAAAACAGCAATTGAATGGTAAAATGTAAAACAGTTTTTTAAGATTTACAGGTACTACCTACATAACAGAAGATTTTTTTTAGAACACCAATTAAAGGTCTTTCAACCAAATATTCACTTTGATGAATGTTAGCATTTCTGCTTTTCTGGGACTGAGGCTGCTCCTCTTGTTGTTAATAATGGTGCCTGCCTTCGAGAAGACCCTTTCAGAAGGGACTGAAGATCCTGGCACTGACAGGCATTTCTTCGCCAGCGTCTGCAATGGAATAAACTTCCCATCCCTCTAACAGTTTCGAGAAGGAGAAACAAAAGAGCAGATCAGGGTATTAGGAACCACCTGACTCAGTTTGACAAATATTGAAAATAGAACAATAAAAGGAAAAAACCCAATTCAACGAAATTCAATCACATGAAGGGCCTTCAGGTTATCTTTTTCTAGTCCTCACTAAGAACAAAGAACAAGAACTTCTTACAGTCCTCTTCTTAGAATAAGGGGTGTGCTAGGTAGTGTTAAGTGGTAGTAGGTAGTACCTGTTCCCTTTCCGTTTCGAGAAATTCCAAAGTTGAAATTTCAAAAACTATCGAACAAAACTATCGATAGGGCTATCGATAGGAGGTCACTATCGATCAATCGATAGTACTATCTAACTAACACCCCAACAAGAAACAAGACAGCATCACATTGTGATCAATGAGTGTGCCAACTACTCGACCGCCAGGCATGAAGTACTGAAAAAACTAAGCAAGTATGTGGAAAATCCGTTCAACCTCGACACTCTACTGGCGTCTTCGAAAATGGAAGTGAACAGACTGTTTTTGAGTTTTTAAAACACATTAACATACATTTATGATTAATTTATTCTGTTCTTTATGAAGTATCATTTTCTTTTTCTATTCCTTCTAATTTGTAACGGCTGTACATGAATAAAAGCCAATAAAAAAAAGTTTAAAGAAAAGAAAAAAATTGCAGTCTTCAGAAAAAATTCCCTAACATCACAAGAAAACTATACCTTCTGAGTTTATACCGTCAGTTCAACTGCGATGAAGATTCCGATTTAAATATGAATATAAATTTTGTTTTTGTTTTGGATAGTGCACGATGAATATTATCCTCAGTAATTTAATTTGAACCGCTCTTCACGATAGGGGAATCGCAAGGCGGAGATAAGAAGGCGACGGCGGTTCACTTATCCTTCAATGGTGATTCATTGGAGCGTTCACCAGATAAGAACTGCCGTCCCACTTGATGTGGTTTATACAGCGTACTTGACAAATAGAGGATTAAATATCTCAGTCCAGGGGTGGCAGAATAAGTAGCTAAAGGAAAAAGCGTCTATAAAGGGGAGTGGAAAGCATCCTCGCGCCCATCAAATGATACCTATCATGATATTAATCACTGGGCTGAATGATGATCAGACGCTGTACGAACCTGTAGATCGTTCGGCTAAATTGTGGGATTCAATGAGCATCTCATCGGACAGATTCTTAAGCAAGGACGGTTTTTTAAAGGCAGTTTTACTCCAAAAACATTGGAATATTGCTTAAATATTAACAATAAAACAAAGCTTCAATTGTACAAAATTAAAGCTTTGATCGAATGGTGTTAAATGAAAATGAATCCAAATTAAATTAAACACATTATTGGTCTACGAACACAAGTAGACACAATAATTTAGATTATAAGTTCCAGTTTTCTGGTTTAATTAAGTTGCACTAAAAGTAGGCCTCTACGTACATTAACATACGTGAATGTAATCGAGATGAATAAGCGTTCCTCCAGCGATTTTTGACATTATTTTTATAACGATTCAAAGTCACAAGTTCTATTAGAATCTCTACTATAAAATGCAGCCTAATCATATATGGTAAGAACCCTTTTTTGTAACCATAAGGGGGGGGGGGGGGAGGCGCTCTCTGGATCCGCCCCTGGGAACAAAATACTTCCAGTTACCTACTTGAAGTTTTGTATAATTGTAATAATATCGATAGAATTTCAAGCTTTCCATCCTGACTCACCTCACCATTCTCCTCTTTCTACCTTCGCCTGTCTCGGCTTTCACATTGCCCTTGTTGGAGGCTACAACCTCCCTATGATCGACTGGTCATCCTGGAGCCTCGAATTTTTCTACAAACCTCAGCAACACCCGTTCCTGCTGCGTCTTAGATTAACTAATCTGAAGGGAATTCCCTTCAGTTACTCGGCCTGCGTCAACACAACCCCCTGACTAACCATGATAGCAATGTCTTGGTCCTTCTTCTTTCCGCTTTTGATGTGATCGATATTAGGGAGTGTGAGCCGTTGGTTCCCCTTGATGTTGGCCATACGGCCTTTCAGTTCTCAATTTCCGTACCTACGTTGGGGCTGTCGTTCCATCCCTCAAAGCGCTTCACCTTTAACTTCAAACGTGGCAATTACGTTTCTATGGATAAACATTTCCAGTCACTTGACTGGACTCAGTGCCTCTCACTACCACTTGATGACGGCGACTGATGGTTCTACGCTACTATACCTAGAGGAAGTTTGTCCCCAAAACCGAGGCCCTGAACCAGAGTTTTCCCAGGTGGTTTTCAAGTGAGCTCAAACAGCTCGTTTGTCGGAAGAACTCCGCTCACTCCCTTCAAATTAATGGGATTAACATCTGATTACGAAGTATTTTCGAATATGAAGTTTTTTCGGCGCTCGCTGTAAGGCTGAATACGGGTCTGCTCATTCAGATTATCTGTCTTCGGTGCAGTGTTGCATACCCGGGGATATCAAGAGTCTACAAGTGCATACCGACCAACTGGAGCGTGTGCAACGTGCCTTCCTGCGCTTTTTGGCATTTAAACACCATATCCCGTGGGACGAGCCCGATTATGCGTGATTGAAGGACAGACAAACATACAGATCAACAGGCAGACAAACAGATAGACAAACAGATAGACAAACAGACAGACTGACACCAAAATCGACATGGTTCAACTCCATTTAACGCGAAACGAATAACTGTAGTGAAATTTTTCGAAAATACCCAAGGAAAACGTAAATTATTTATAACATAATATTATAGTTTATATAATATTATGTACCTATTTCCAAAACTCGAATTTCGTGACTTTCCATACCAAAATCTGATCCGTACTGGTAGTGAATCCGGATAGTCGGGAACGGATTTTGGTATATATATTAAATATATTGTGCAAATTTGAATCTATCGAGAATTGAGATAAAAAGTTCAAATTTGTACAATAAATTTGCCCTGGTAATCGAAAGTCTAAGTTCGTAGATGGACAGAATCAGACCACTCTAAGGGGTGTTTTAAAGGGGAGGGGAGGGGGAGGGGGAATTACCCATAAATTCCCAAATTGAAACAGTCTGACAAGACTTAGTGACACCTCATTTTAAGAGATTTTTCTCAAACAGGAGCACTTTGAAGATGAAGAAACGTGCTAGTTACTTGAGATGTTCTTCGTTGTTCATTTGTTCTAATCTGATAACGGAATGAGATATTGCCACTCTGACTTCACCATCGTGTTCAGCGTTAAAAAATCTATACACTGAGGTTTTACTCGAAGGACTGAATTGAGGGATAACTGACTCACGAGACCCTAGTAAATCGCGTTGCTGCATAAAGAGTTCAACTGCTGAATGTAGTTAACAAACGGGATCATGTGAAAGGGGATCATCGAGGTATCCAACGACGTAGACATATCTTCAAGGGGAAATTCCTCTCACAATTACCGACAACATTCATTCCTCGCATATCACTAATTTAGTTACCCACTACCTGTGATGCAGAGACACAGCGAAAGAAGTGTTGGAGTTGAGCCAATACAGGTTCAAGGTACCTAACTGGTTCTTTCTATAACCGGATGGCAATTATTCGGTTGATAATAAGTAGGTTTTAGCTTATAATCCGCAAAGACCAGCATTTTAGCCGTAGCGTGACTCCCCCTCCCCCTCACCTACTACCTGTTTTTGTAAGCGATACCAATATTGAGCCATCAGGTATGGCTACATCACTGCACTGTATACAATTAAGCGCTAAAAATTTTCAAAAATTCCTTGGTCGACTCCATTGGTTCCTTAAGGTGTAAATACTGTTCTCTGGGACTGGAAGACATGGGTGGCAACAGTAAAATGTTCATGGAAAGGTGTTTGACTGTTTCCTTCAGTTGAAAATCTGTTATTTTTGGATTATTGGCCAGATTTCCTAAATAGACCAATTCTAACGAGCCGAAGGGTCTGTTGGAGATACTTGTTATGGATGGGGTGAGGGTGGCGTCCTGTTGACGGATATCAAGAGGGTGAGGACGACTAAATAGGAATTAGAAAACAATCACCGGTCGCACGCCGGAGTGCAAATAGGGGATCTGAAGATAAAACCCGCCGCAGAGGCTTTCTGAGGGGTTCAAAAAGGGTCTAGGGACGAAAGTGATTCGGGACACGCGCCTATTTCCTGGCTTATCGCACGCCACTCGCTCGCCAAACGAGAACCGCCTCCCTCAGCCCATCAACCCGATTACGGCTACCATTCAATACTTCCGTTATTTCTGACGACGAGCAACTAGTGTAGGCAAGTAATAGTCATCCCACTACCATTTAGTTTAGGATGTGATGTTTCGATTGTCACCTCGTAGAAAGACGATCACCCTACCTGATCACCTATTCGAACAATATTTTAGCGCATTACTCCAATTATTTTGTAATAGTTATGGGACAAGGATATTGTAAACAGAATAGTGATCTAGACAGAAAATAATAAACCGCGGTGGAAAAATTTGCTGCGTCTTGGTTTATTATCTTATCGAAAATCGACCATTGGAATCGACTAAGGAATTGATCGGTTTCGACTAAGAAACCAACAATTTGTTGAATCGACTAAGAAATGTAGATTCAGAAAATCGAATTGAAAGAATAATACCAGGGGCAGCAGCAAACTTTCTTGCAAGGGTATCGTTCAACTCATTGATGGGAAATATAGCAGCAAAATGTTCTTCTTTTGCTACTGGGGGCCAATTCTGCAAAAATTCTCAGTTCCAGGGAATCCTCTCGGTGATCAGTTTTTGAGAATTCTGACCTGATTCCAATTTTCCTTGATCGGAGTTAATCGATGTAGATAGGTAGTTGTTGCTCAGCGACTTAATTGTAAGTACTTGTGATAGGATTGATTACTAGGTTGATTATTAGGTTGATGATGGCTCCATATCGCTGAACCCAAGAGATGCAGGGATCTTTTTCTGTGCCGTAACACCTTCATCGAGGAATTTCAGAGGAGTTAATGTTCCATCCTACCTGTTCTTGAAAATATGGGTTAAGGGCTTTATAATATCGAGCTTTACTTAACGAATAAACAGTTCCTGAATGACATTAAAAACGCGACAGAAGGATTTTCTGAATATTTGTTGGCAGGTACGAGTAAAAACCTCAGAACTTTTTATTTTAACCATAATTAGTAAACTATGTTTTTCATCTATTCAAAACTCATGATTCAAGAAATTACTAAGTAAAAAGTATGGGCCAAATCTAGGAACGCGGTAGCGTTCCGCCCCGCCAAGCAAAGAAGTTGAGAAAACGAACGCTGCCGAGTGTATGTTTACCGGACGTCACGAAACGCGTTTTCGAGGTATCCATATCTCGGCTCCTATTTGACCGATCAACTTGAAAATTGGTGTGGGTCTTCTTTGAGTGTATATTAGAAAGCTCTGAAAGTTTCAAATCGATAGGTCTAAAGGGAGCCGAGCAACATAACTTCAAAAACCCGGTTTTTCGGCCTTAGATTGTTCATCTCCTTCTCCTTCTTCTCCTTCTCCTTCTCCTTGTTCAGACAGGCAAGGCTGGAGCCTCTCCACGTTAACCGATTGACTTGAAATTTTGCACAGAGCTTCATTTAACCTTGAGACAGAGCCTTATATAAGATTTAACCCATTATCTCAACCCAAAAAAGTTTTAGAAACAAAAAAAACAGAAACCTTAGGAAAATTCTGTCCACTTTGACGAGTCTACAGCCTGGGTAAAAGGACCAATCGACTTGAATTTTCTTACATACCTTCTTTATAGCATGGCTCAGTGCCATTTGAACGAAATAAGTCATTATCTCAACCCAAAAAAAAAATAGGGACAAAAAAACTGAAATTTAGGGTAATTTAGGCTAATTATGGCCATATCTCGGCTCCTAGTAGACCGATCAACTTGAAATTTGGTATGGATCTTTTTGGTGTGGATAATAGAAAGCCCTGCAAGTTTCAAGTCGCTAGGTCTAAAGGGAGCCGAGTTATATAACTTCAAAAACCAATTACCATGTTTTTCTACTTTTTTCAGTCGGTCAAGGCTACAGCCTCTCCACTTTCGCCGATTGACTTGAAATTTTGCACGGAGCTTCGTTTCAAGTGTAGCAAGTGCCTTTTGAAAGATTCAAGTCGATATCTTTAAAGGGAGCCGAGTTATATAACTTCAAAAACCCGGTTTTTCACCCTTACCTGTTCTTCTTCTCCTTAATCAGTTAGGCATTTCCACCTTCACGGATTGACTTGAAATTTTGCACAGAGCTTCGTTTCAACATCAGCCAGTGCCTTTTGAAAGGTTTAACCCATTATCTCAACCCAAAAACTTTTAGAAACAAAAAACTGAAATTTAGGCTAATTTTGGCAACTTTGACGAGTCTACAGCCTGGGTAACCGGGCCAATCGACTTGAAATTATGCATAGACCTTCTTTATAAAATGACCCACTTCAACAACAAAAAGATGTGATATCCCCCCAAAAAACACTCCGTGTAAAAATCACCCCGCCTCGCAAATATCATTCTTCAGAGGCCGGAAAAAGTTATGATATCCACTTTCCCCGCCCGCCCTTTTCCTCATTAAGGAGCTAAGTATAATGAAAAGCTTGACCACTTCACAAGCACCGTACCCCTTTCGAAATCTCCCCTTGGCGCTATTGCGAGACGTTTTTATTACTTCCACAAGCAGCTAATACTTGATGGTGGTTAACGTTTTATACAAGTATTAGTTGCTTGTGGAAGTAATAAAAACGTCTCGCAATAGCGCCAAGGGGAGATTTCGAAAGGGGTACGGTGCTTGTGAAGTGGTTAAGCTTTTCATTATACTTAGCTCCTTAATGAGGAAAAGGGCGGGCGGGGAAAGTGGATATCATAACTTTTTCCGGCCTCTGAAGAATGATATTTGCGAGGCGGGGTGATTTTTACACGGAGTGTTTTTTGGGGGGTATATAATACTCCCCGGTGCGGCTCCTAATATCCTACAGATTGATGTGACTTACTAAAGCCTTTTAATCCTATCGAAGTGGCTAGTTATGTTAAGAAAGCAGAACAAACAGAAAAACTCCCCCAGAAAATGTTCTGACCGGAAAAGGGACTCTAAACTTTAATTGGCACTAATTCGCTAATCCGCTAGGCTTATGAAAAGAGGGGAACGACGAATTCAACAACGGCGATGACGTTCACTCAGAGATAAGTGGAGAATTTTGTGCTTTCATTCGTCAGGATCTGAAAAAGTATGTAGTAGAACTTTATATCCATTCTCTCTCTCCCCCCGAATACCACGGCCAGAGTAGATAATAATGATATTTTGTGAACTATATTTGTACCCCCAAAAGCTATAACACTGAAGGAGGCTTTTTAAACAATTTCAGCTTGTATAATAATATTGTGCTAAACAATCTTCTCGCCATGTCGCCAAGGGGGAGATTTTGAAAAGGGTACGGTGCTTGTGAAGTGGTAAGGACATCTCTCAGCGGGCTGAGAAAGTGGATATAACATAATATGTTATTATATTATAATATGTAATATTATCATAACTTTATCCGGCTGCTGTAAAATGATAGTATTCGCGATTTTTACACGGAGAGATTTTTTGGGGATATCACATCTTTTTGACGGGGAAGTTGAAAAGGCCTCTAGAGACAATATGCAAGAATGAAAGCAATGTATTAAATTAATAAATCAATAATATTATGAACTAATCATTTATTAATAAATTATCCGTTCATTTAGAAAATTATAAATTAATAAAATAAATAAATTGTACAAGAGTAAAGAAGGAGGCTATACGTTGTAAGGGCGGAGAACCGGTTTGTGAAGTTATATAACTCGGCTCTCTTTAGACCTAGTGACGTGAATCTTTTAAAAGGCGCTGGCTAATGTTGAAACGAAGCTCTGTGCAAAATTTCAAGTACATTGGTGAAGGTGGAGAGGCCTTGGCAAACTGAACAAGAAGAAAACCATGGTAAGGGGTTTTTGAAGTTATATTACTCGGCTCCCTTGAGACCTGCCGACTTGAAACATTCAGGGTTTTTTTCTTATTATCCACATCAAAAGTGGCCAAAACTAGCCGAACTTTAAGTTTTTGTTCCTAAAATTTTCTTGGGTTGAGATAATGGGTTAAATCTTTCAAACAGCACTGGTTCATGTTATAATGTAGGTATACGCAAAATATCCAGTCGATTGGACCTGCTAACCAGGCTGTACCTACACTCGTCAAAATGGCCAAAATTAACCTTAAATGTCTATTTTTTGTTTCTACGTTTTTTATGGTTGAGATAATGGGTTAAATCTTTTAAAAGGCACTGTCTGAAGCTGAAACGAAGCTCTGTGCATAATTTAAAGGCAATCGGTGAAGGTAGAGAGGCTGTATCCTCGCCCGTCTGAATAATGAGGAGAAGAAGAACAAGGTAAAGGGGAAGTAAAGGGGAAGCTCCTCTTACACCTTGCAACTTCCAGGGATTTCTATTATAAACACCAAGAAGACCCACACCAAATTTCAAGTTACTTACTTTTACTTTTTGAGGCTTTTCCCCTTGTCAGGGGCTGCTCATTACTGCCTGACGCCAAGCCCTCCGGTCCTGCCATTGATCATCTGTCAGGTTGAGACGCCGCATCGAATGCATGACCCTTCCTCGCCAGGTTATCCGCGGTCTTCCCCTTTTTCGTCGACCTTCTGGTGACCACCGCAGAACACGTCCGGGCCATCTTTCTTCGGGCATCCGACGTACATCTAGAAACGCATAGGCTTCTGTCTGACAAACAATTTGGCTTTAGGAAGGGCATAGGTGTGGAGGAAGCTCTATACACGCTGACAAAGGACATAAATTCTCTGCTGGACCGTGGGAACAAGGGAGTTCTACTGACGCTTGACATGGCCAAGGCGTTCGACTCAATCGACAGAGATCTGTTAATGAAAATGCTACCAGATTATGGTATAAGAGGTTTGGAACTGACATGGGTCCAGAGTTACTTTTCAAACAGAAAACAAATCGTAAGTGTTGACGGTGTAAACAGTAGTGAAATTCCGATAGAATATGGTGTTATACAGGGTGGAACTTTAGCATCAATTTTTTTTCTAATTTTTATAAACCAACTTGGAATTTTCAACCTCAGAGGAACTGTGTACCTCTTCGCTGATGACACTGCGATATTGTGTGAGGGCGATACGTGGGATGTTGTATATAATGCAGCAAACCACGATATGAATAAAACTTTTGAATGGATGTGCTCCAACTCGCTAAGTCTTAACGTAAAGAAGATTAAATACTTAGTATTTTGTAAATCACCCTCAAGACAACAATTGGACGAGTACTCCATCAGGTTGCACACATGTGGTGCACACAGCATACACAGTTCATTTGAGTGCATGTGTCCAGCAATTGAACGAGTACGTTCCACAAGGTATCCTAAATGAGTTATAATAGACGATGACCTCAAATGGGATTACCAAGTGGCATCTATTGTCCAAAAACTTCGCAAATTCGCACATCTCTTCTACAGTCTACGAGGATGCCTTGGTCCGAAAACTCTCGCTCTCGTGTACAAAGCCCTAGTACAAAGTATCTTAAGCTTTGGTATTATTGCATGGGGAGGAGTAAGGGAGACGATACTGAACCCGTTAAACATTACTCAGAAGTCGATTTTAAAAATAATTTCGAAAAAACCCCGTAGATTCCCTTCCAAGGACTTATTTAATATTGTCCGCGTTTTCACAGTCACTCAGCTGTACATTAAGTCGTCCCTTTCTTTTTTCCATAAACACCCGGACTTATTCAACTACCCCAGGCACAACCCACGCCAGGTTCGCCTGACTTCTCAGGCAGTAATCCCCGCCCCCCTTACTCGTTTATGGTGCACCTCCAGGCATTTGTACTTCAACATGCCGTTCATAATTCGATCCCTCCCTGAAGACATGAAATCACCTGTCAATTTTTCACGATCAACCTACAAAAAGAAAGTTTTCACTTGGCTGATTGAACAAGGTTCCACCTGCTGTAAGGATCTTCTGACGAGTATCTACGTGAAGTGACATACTTATTGTAATAATAATATTATATTTTTGTATCCTTTCCTCTCTCTCTCTAATGTAAAAGTAACTATTCTTCATCTTATTTTAATTGTATTCTTATAGTATCCCAAATCTTGTACTCATTACCTTTTCCTTTATAGTTTAATGTGCTAACTAGGCTACACTGTGTAGAAAATAACTAACAACTCCCCCTAACCGCACAGGCCCTAGGTCCTATGGTTTGGGGTATATTCCAGAAGACGTTTTGCTGTAAATATTTTGTAATATTTTCAAGGAATAAATTCATTTCATTCATTCATTCATTCACATGCCCGTACCACTGGAGCGCTTTCTTATCAATACGAGACACCACCGGCTCTTCCTGCTCCATCCTCTGTCTTATCGTTTCATTGCGGACCCGCTCCAATAGAGACACTCGATCTCGGCAGCTCCTCCTCAACCCGTCCATCTCGACTGCGTTCAACCTTTGTTGATTCCTTTAGGTAAGCGGCCACAGCTCAGACCCGTAGGTGAGAATAATTTCAACGATAGCACTGAGGATGAGTTTCTTTGTTCGGCGATGGATTTCTCGACTCCACGACAAACAGTTCAGTGCTCTGACTGCTCCTCTGGCTTGCGAGATGCGACTATCAATGTCCGATTCGCAACCTCCCGACTTTTCAATTATGGAACCCAGATATTTGAAAGGATCAAACGAACGAACAATCCCAACTCCAGGAATATCCAGGTCACTTCCGGGGCTACCCACAACCAGATGGCTGTGTACAAATTCCGTGCCGGTAATGAGTGTTTACCGATGACGGAGGTCAAATTCCGTGCGGAGACCGAGAGGGAATGCGTACAAACTGCGTGCGAAGGTTTCATTGTCAGTCAGAATGATTGATCCGAGTCCGAGCGCCACGTTTTCTTTGATAAGTGATCGAGGCAAAGTGTTGCGCGTTGTCGACGGCTACAAGTTCCACTTTCAGAAGATGTTGGTAGGTGAAGTCCAGAGATGGGCGTGCATTGAAAAAAACTGTAAGTCATTCATCAAAGTAAATTCCAAAAATGAAACATTAGTGACGAAAATGGTTCACGATCACCCGCCAAAATCACTTCAATCCCTGAATAGGCAGAGAGTGAGAAATAGTGTGAAACGCAAGGCAACCGAAAATCCGTGTGAGAGGCCTAACAAATTACTTGTTCGTGAGTTGGCGAGTGGGCGTTTGAGAGCGGTCTGATTTCCCGGATGGACTTTGTTAAATCAGTGTCATTCAAATTTTACCAGTTGCTGTATAGGTGTTTTGAGGTTGCAAATTTTGACAACTCCACCAATTTTCGTGGAGGCTTTTGGGGTGTGAAGCAGTTCGCCTCCAAGCGGTGCACCCTGGGTCACGATAAACGAGCTGCACGGAGATTGCACATGTCTCATTTCATATCCGCACGGAAACGGTACTTTTGACGATTGCCAACCAGATACTCAGTTTTCTTGGCATTAATTTTCAATCCCGCTCTTTCAAATTTCAAGTTGATCGGTCAAAATTATTTAATAGGAGCCGAGATACGGATACCCGGAAAACCCGTTTCGACGTCCGGTAAACATACACTTGGTACCTACCGTTCATTCTTCTCAACTTGATTGCGTAGCGGGGCGGTACGCTACCACGTTCCTAGATTTATTCTACCGACAAGTCGGTTGACTACGGACAAAGTTAATTAAAAATATATAAACATGTTTGAGTTAGTATAGTTGCAAGAGCCAATGTGAAAGTTGAATATGTTGGAAAATTCGCACCAAAAATAATAGTATTACTTCTATTATTAGTTCATTTACTACTGTTGTTTGTTATTTGACCAATGTAGTATAATTCTTCTGTACGCATTTTGGAAAAGGTTGAGAAAGAGCACCCGGGTAAATGTTACCTATGCTTAATCAATTCAGCTATACGAAAAGATGGGCAAGAAGTGCGAAGGAGAGGGCAGATCTGTTTTCAGAGGACCTGGGGGACACATGTAAACTCTTTCATGGATGGATTGAAGAAGGAAATTCAACAAAAGTTGACAAGATTGAAGAGTGTATAATACTTACAACCTGTAACGCTATCTGAGATGAAGAATGAAATAAGGACCAACATAAATCCCAAGGAAACTGACAGAATTACCCGAAGAAGGTGTCCGACAATTACTACCTACCTCTTGTAAATGCTTCATGCACATTAAGATATGTGCCGAGGCAATGTAGCTGACATCATTATGGCGCAAAAACCAAACGTGGAAACCAGTTGTGGAAAAAAATGCGCAGAGTTTCTTCTTTTTGTTTGGTATTCAAGATGAATGTTTGTGTTAACCGTTGAAGTATAAAATTCAAGTCCATAAAAGGTTTCGGTTGATAAACCGTTGAGCCAATGTAAGCTCAAATGGTCCTTCCGTTATTTATAAATAAGTCATTTCTATGGTATCTATGCCGTTTGGTTTTTTAGAGGAAATACGAGTCAGGCGTACAGTGACACGACCCCTTTTACAATCCAAAACTCCTTACCCGTTTTCAGTTTATATGGGGACAAATCCAGAATACAGTTGGTCATGATATTGGCTGGCTTTTCAGAGAATGCCATCAATACAGGAGTTATGTAGGTAATATATAATATGTGAGTGAATATCAAAACAGTGGGGCGGGTAACATAGAAGCGTTAAAATTACCGTACTTTTCAAATTTGTCCTTACTATTTCAACAAGAGCCGAGCTCCGAAATTAGATTTCTTCTATCTATACCAAATATGGATATTTATAGTACTGCCGTGCTAAGATAAAGTCCCCTATCGACCATTTTGGCGTTTTTGGAGTTGGGCACATGGCTGCGTAGATCTGGACGTGGCTCGTCTTTTCTGCCAAGGTAGAATTTCCTATCTCCGTTGGAAAGGTTCGAAAAAAGACTTTATCTTATCTCCAGTTTGAAGATCTGGGCCCCCTTCCTCACTTAACTGCATTTTTCTCGACATGAAAAAAATGGAGATAGGTGGTTTTAACTTACGGCGGCAGTGTAGGTGTCAGAATGTGTAGAATCTTCGGCAAGTTCAAGAAATTTTTTCACGGTTACCCTTTTCTGCCTCCCTTTGCATTGAGTGAAGAAATAAATAAACACTGGAAACATCAAACACATGTATGGTTTAGTTCTATTTCAATGTTTAATCTTTCCATTGTCACGTTTTTGTTCTTTAGGTGGCCAATAAAATTAATTAGGAGTTTACATTGTTGGTTTTTATTTTTCTAAATCTACAACATTTTGACGAAAGAAATGTAATTTAAAAAAATTTAGGATTGACATTTATGTAGTACAGAAGTAGAAATATTGTAGAGAACATTTCTTAGCGACGCACAGAAAAAGATTTTGTTTTAGCCCCCCCCCTCAAAATTTGTTGGTTTATGTTTCAAGATACGTACAGATACGTACGTTTCAAGATACGTAGATTCAGAAATTCGAAGTAAAAAAATCCGTCCGTCCGCCGCACACCGCATAGTGGGGCCAAACGCTCAAAACATAGCGGAAATTCAAATTTTTCACGTGAAAAAACATCAAGATTCTCAATTTCCGGCCGTTTGCACACGATGTTTATTTTAAATCATATTCTAGGGAACCCACGGAACCCCAATTGGAATCCGACTTTAACCACGCTTAATTACTTTCTATTTTGACAGCTGTTTCCAATTTCACTGCTTAAAAGGAATGAACGAATAAACATTGTGAAAGCAAATTTTCCAGTCTTAGTACATTAGTATGAATGAGTTTCAGTCGTTGTTTTATACATTATCTATCACCCACAGCTCTCCCCAACGAAAACACTGAAACTCCAATTCTTGCAAAAATGCCCAAACTCCAACTTTCATCGACTCTCCAGACCTTTTCCTACCTATAAAAGTCTAAATCAATTATTGTTCCATGTAACACATCCACAAAAAATCAATCGACTAGATGAGATTTACAATTTTTGAATTTCCGCCACGTTTTGGCACTTTGGCCCCACTTTGCGTCGTTTCCATTCTAAGGCCTAGTAATAATCCGATTTTTTCGTATACTTCTCTTTCCTAATTCTAATTCAAGTTCTCGATGGAGCTCGTCTCACCATTTGTGTCCAACCAGCTTCAAGGACACAAGGATTACTTTAACGACCGCAGTTTTGATGTAAATAGACGTTCAACAGTCACAAAAATATAAACCCGTGCCTGCAGTCAATTGTCAACAATCTCGTAATGCCCCGCTAATTATGAACCGCATGATTGGAAATATGGGGGAGATTAATTTAAATGTAAACATCGAATTTTGTAACGAATCCTTCGTCCTCGATAACTTGTTATGGAAGGACTCGATTGATTCGATACAATCTGCAGCCGGGGTTGGCAAGTTAGGTGTATTGAGAACAATAAAAGATAGGGACAGAGGGACACCTCGGAAAGACGAGTATGATTGGCGAAAAAGGAAATCGATCATGTTGGATGAACCAATGGGATGGAGGATGAGAATCTAGGGTGAGCCACGCCCCGCTCGCGTCCCCTTGGTTCTTCATCCCCTGACCATACCACGCCTCAGCCCATCCAGTGCTTCTTGACTTCACACTGCAGCATTGACAGCAAATGGTAAGTCACTTCAATGGAAGTTATTTATGTCAGGATATTCAAATAACAATAGGATACAACTCCTCGAAAAGCCAGTATTCCATCTAATTATTATTTATTTGCCTAAGGAATAAAGCTATCGCATGATTGCAAAATCATTGTTTGATTTTTGTAAAATCCTGGTGTGTTCATATTTCATAGTGAATATTCATTTCACTTCCTACGAAAAATTGGTTGAAATGTAAAGATGAATTTCCTTCAATGGTCACAGTTTAGACGAGAATTTTAGATTTGGATGTGAAACAATGAAGAGTTTTGTTGACTTTCGGATACTTTTAATATTCAATATTACCTGTTACATTCAACTTCGAGAATACTTTTGAATATTGGAAGGAGAAGGGATCCTAATCTGAGAATTGAAGGGTTGATCGGTATACCTACAACACCACTGTCTACCAAAAGGCTTGCGGAAATCTCCCCTCCCTCAATACTCGGGTTCAGGAATCGTTTCATTGTTTCATCTTCTTTTATTTAATTTTTTTAAATGAAAATCTGGAGGTGACCTGAATAAATCTAAAATAATGATCTTCAAAAAGGGTGGGGTGGACCACTCAAAGTACCTATGAAAAGTTCTGGCTAAATGGTAAACCTATCGAAATAGTTAAAGAACATGAATATCTCGGGGTTACCTTCACTCCGTCTCTTGATCGGAGAATTCATTTGTCAAATAAAACAATCAGGACTTTGAATTCGTTGTTTGATGGACTATCGAGAGGAATCGTGGGGGTTCCGTCACTCTCGAGCGGACAAAGATTAGCGATATGTAGACTTGCCTATCTTTCAGAAGGATGTAAACATGCACAAATAAGAGAGCGTAACTGGAGAGGTTCAAAATCTCGAACGTGACTCGACGCTTAGTGCGATGTGTTTTTTTCCGTCGAATAGTAAGATTTTGAACTGCGAGAACTTTGGAGAGTTTTCACGTTGGGAGAGTTTTCACGCAGTTTTTCTTATCTGCTTCGAACAACACAAAAAGAAATTTGTCGAAAGAGTCCATTTGCAAGTTACTTGCTGGTGGATAAAAAAAATTGAAATTTCTCGCGATGGAACGGGAGCCCGTCGAGATTGGCCCGACAGACTGCCTCATTCCATATGTTAACTAAAAACTAAAACGTTCATTCTGAATTTTTTGATACATGCATTTTTCAAAATTTCACAATTTGTTTTGAACCCCTTCCCATTGACCAAGAGTTATGAAAAGTTTCAAGAATTATTGTGTGGTTGGTCCAAACCCGTAAACCAAATTTTGTCATTTTATCGTAACGTTAACTAGGCAAAATCCGTCTTTTATCGATTCCAATGGTTCATTTTGGTTTATTATCTTCGATAATGAACCTTTGTAATCGATCAAGAAAAAAAATGACCCCCCCCCCCCCTCAAAATTTGAGGGTTTAGGTACGTTTCAAGATACGTAGATTCCAAAAATCGAATAAAAAAAAATAAAATTAAAAAAAAAATTAGGTCCGTCTACCGTCCGCGGCACTTTGCCCAGTTAGCGTTGAGCGAAAATTACGAATTTTTTTTTCACGGGTTCGGATCAGCCCACAATGATCCTTGAAACTTTTCATAACATTCAGGGGTTGAAAACGAATTTTGAAATGTTGAATTCGTTTATAATTAATCCAATTAATAATTACTCTACTTATTAGATTAGGGTGATCTGCCGAAAGAAGATAATAAACCGTTGTGTCAAGAATTTGCAGAGTTTTTGAAGATAATACACGAAACGTAGTAGAAAGAAATTGACAGTGGTGATCAAATTTGCGCTAAAAATGAACTGAAACATACCTCTCAAAGAAGAAAGAGTCATGACTGAGAGTTACAAAATCAAAACTGTTTAAATATGAACATAATAGAAAATAAGAAAGAAAAACTGATGGAGCAATACCAGGGAAAAATATGAAATAAATTTCAAATTAGGACTTATGAGTCGTACCGAGCGGAAATAAATAATTAAAATAAATAAATAGAACATATGGGACTTGATGGCCGCTGGACAACACGTAGACTTTGCAAACGCCCAAGTTATGTTCCTTACTTCAGCTGAAGGTTAAAAAAAAGAAAGTATTAAATGGAAAAGAAATAAAAACCCCAGTCAAGCAGCGTAGGTATGTCATGATAACCAGGTGTGAAAATGTTATGATTTCCCCCCCATTTCCTTCCAACTAAAAGTCGAAGTAAAGTTCTACTACACATCTATGATTTTTACACGGAATGTTTTTTGGAGGATATCATATCTTCTTGTTGTTGAAGTTGAAAATATCGGTAGAGGCAATATGCAAGAATAAAACAAATTTATTAAATTAATAAATTAAGCAAATTATAAATTAATTATTTATAATTACATTTATAAATGATCTATTTATTCAATAATAAAATAAATAAATTAAGCAAGAATGAAGGAGAGGCTGTAGCCTTGACTAACTGAATTAGAAGAAAACATGGTAGGTAAGGGTTTGTTGAAATGATATAACTCGTTTCTCTTTAGACCTACCGACTTGAAATATTCAGGGCTTACTATTATCCACACCAAGAAGATCCAAACCGAATTTCAAGTTAATCGGCTGAAGAACCGTCAAAGTGGCCTATATTAGCCTAAATTTCAGTTTTATTTTTGTTCCTAGAATTTCTTGGGTTGAGGTAATGGGTGAACTCTTTTAAAAGGCACTGGCTAAAGTTCAAACGAAGCTTTGTACCAGCTTCCTAATTTTTGAATCCTACATGACTTACCAAAAGGGGTGGAAATCTTGTTTTAGCCTGTGGTAGGGAAGATGGACTGGGAGGAGGGACGTCAGGGCAAGGACTCGGAAGACGACGTCTTTTCTGATGACATCTCGATCGCTGACGACTCAGACGACGAAGGGCCACCGGGGACATCTCGAAAGATGTTCACAAACAGCAGAGAGCGCTGGCGTCAGCAAAACGTGAGCGGTGCCTTCACGGAGCTGAGGAAACTTGTCCCTACTCATCCCCCCGACAAAAAACTCTCCAAGAATGAGATCCTTCGAATGGCTATCAGGTGAGTGAAACCTAACGATTTGGGGCTATTAAGGTGATTCAGTCTAACTTGGTTGTAATGAACCTCTGCATTAGCAAAACCTCTGTAAAGATTGACATTTGTCGCCCCCCTTATTTATAAGTAGGGCAAAAACCTTTTTTTATAAGAACTTATTCTTACCAATATACTCAGAAGTTGTTTCCGTTCTATTGAAATAATGTATTTATATACAGCCGATATAGCTTTAATAGTACAATTTCATATTAATGATGAAGGTCCCTTAATGGTGTCCAGATTGACGGCGTTCATGGTTTTAGTGGAGAGTCTCTATACAGGAAGTACTCCACAGTGGACATTCTTTGAAAGTCTATAAATCAACAGGTTTATTAAGTTCTCTTCTATATATCACTGTTATTACAAATTACAGTTTATCAAAAGTCCACTTCTCTCTGTATAAGGATGTGATTAAATTAAACTTAAATTAAATTAAATTTAATATTAAATTTGCAGTTTTGGGAAAAATTTGGCTGTTTTGCAGAGCTCTATCTTGGGTTTCACCAGGTATATGGAGTTTTACTACCACTGAAATTGTAGGGAATTTCAATATGTACTTTAAAAATTAAAAATGGAACGAATGACTTTTTTCGCCAAGAGGCTGCGTAACTACTTTTTTGGCCAACATCTAAAACTAGTACAATCATTTCGCCAGTTTTTCCTGGATATCTTTGCTATCTGTTTCTTGCTATTTTTCTTGCCTAATATTCCTTCTACCTCTGTTACTGTTTTATTTTTATTCACCCTCCGTCGTTTCTTTTCCTTCTCCTTTCCCTTTCCTTCTATTTTACGTTAAATTTTGCCCCGCCTGTGCCCGAGAGGGGGGGGGATAAGCCCTTCCCCTCCCCCAATCCTGAAATCTGCTTCAGGCCCTCAAGTGTCTACCATTAATTCCACCCTTAATTCCGCTTATTGCGAGTGATTATTAACTCAAAGAATATAATAATCAGTAGGTAGAACGAATTTATAGACTATCGTTAGGCTATCCATCAAATATCATGAGACTCAATTATAAGTCTCATGAGACTTTATTATAAAAGTTCGACTTAAACCGACTTATAACACTGTAATGTATTTTTAGGTACATAAAATTGTTGACGGGAGTCTTGGCTTGGCAGCAGCACCAGTACTTGCAGTCGAACAACAACAACTGTATCAGCCAGACCTGCAACTACAACAGCAAAGTGCACTCGCCAAAAGACAAATTCCATAACTGCTCCAGTTAATCGAACTCGTTCCTGAGACAAGCATAAGAGTTCTTTTGTTTTGGGAAACAAAGAAAAGGCTTGAAAATGCTGAAAAGGTCTCTTCTGGAAACAGGGTCTTTTAGGTTGAAATATGAGCAAGGCTTCATGTGGAGACCACATCCCGATGGGCTCTTTTCGGAAGACAAATGTGAATTACCTAGAGAATTGGCGCAAGTTGAACGGATTTGTCAATCAAATTACCAATCAATTAGAGCATTTCATATACAGAAGCCCACGTTGCATTGGTAAATTGTTCATGTAATTACTCGTACTTTGGGGATTAAATTGGTGAGTGAACAAAAGAATTCTTGACAGAAACTACTCTCAGGGCCATAGTTAATTGATCCACATGGAACTAGGAATTTACAACAGAGATATTCCCATAAAATAGAAAGGAGAGGATTTAGAGTTTGAGGTTGAGAAACTAATAGTTGTGCTATATTTCATCTGGATAGCAGTCATCCACAATACTTTGCTCTCATTGAATCTCAACAACAGATGATGGGGGTCCACAAATATCAAAACGTGGCAAATAAAAGCGTGTCTCAATGATTTAAATACAACATCAACACAAAACTCATTATACCTCAAAATATGTGCGTTTTTTCTTTATTTATTTATGAGAAACTTCTCTATAAGTACGGAATGGGAAAAGCTGGTAGTTAGAGCGTTAGGTATCTTGTTTACTTTTCTTGCTGAATTCACCTTGTTATATTAAAGGGATTCAAGGAACACTCATGACCATACGATGATGTTTAGCCGTCCACAAATAGACAGCTATCGTTATAGTAAAATGTCTGCGATAATTTGTCGACAAAACAACAAACAATATGTGTGTCTACAATATAATCTGATGAAATGAAAGTAGGTCTAGGAATATAACTAGAAAGGTTTCAAATTGAAAATGAATTGATGAGAATCGATTTTGGTGTTCCATCTTTCTCTTCCAACTCCTCTCGATGAATAGCCTTGAAAATAATGGGTAGACCAGCATAACTCATTCTTGATTTTCTTTTCTTCGTAGATGTTGGTTATTAGTTTCCGTTCATGTTGGTTGGTGGATCTATCTTTCATAATTATAATGTCCACAACGTAGAAGACTAAATTGTATTTATACAAATATTCCATAACAAATATTGCTTTTATGACACTTCTGCGGTTGAAAACCATTAATTATTGTGATTAGTTTTGCTATCTGCGTTGAGCGTAGTGGCCTAAATACTCGTACTATAGATATTCGAAGTATGATTAGGACCAATGAACCGAATAAATAAGGGACTTCGATCTCATCCTGACTGGCCTTTGTAGGTTCACGTAGACGTCATCGTAACACAATACACGACGAAGGAAGGTGTTCTCAAACAATTTGCTGTAGATGAATTGAATTTCTCCACCAGCTGTCAACCCAAAAATTAACTCTTAGCCAACCAACAGACAACATTCCGCCAACTTCAGACCCAATGGATCCCCCCCATCCCCTTCCTCACGCTTCACGACGTTACAGAAGCATAAGAAACAATTATGAATCCTAATTTAATGTTGATTTAAATTCTAAAATTTAATACACTCAGAATACGGAAGGAGATGGAGAAGAGCGAGAGGGACCTCGGGAAATGTGGCATTCCTTTCATCTTATTTTAAATCTTGTCAAGTAGGTGTTTGATAGTGATGAAATTCATTTCTGATGACGTATCTCCGATTTTGGCAAATTGTAGCCGGATAAGGTACAGACGTATCATAAATTTAGTATCACCCTTGTCCTCTGTAAGATCTGTACAATTTAAAATCATCCATGCATATTGTTCGAGTACAGCATCTGATTGGACCAAGATCTAGGTACCTAGTCGACCTTGTACGTGTATGTACACCATGGCCACCATTATTAGCTTCATGTAATAGTCAGCTGTATCAGTTACTTTAATTTATTATTGTTGTTATTTTTTAAACGTAGTACAAGGCAGTGGAAGTGATACTGTAAGAGTGATAACTTGCTATTTCATTTTTGCATTAAATTATTGTTTCAAATGTATTGAGTTATCAACCTACAGTAATAAAATCGTTGTTAATGTCTATCTGTACATTGCCCAGAATTACGATATTTTCTGTTCCTTTACCGTTTAATGGTATTCGAAGTGGATTGGAACAATTTTTCCTTATGACTGTATGTTTTTTGCAGCAGCATTGTTGCATCAGCTTAATAGGGAATTGGTTCATTTTGAGTGGTAGGGGGGGGGGGGGGAGTATGGAAAAAGTTCTGATATCCACTTTCCCCTCCAGCCTTAAGGAGATGTACTAACCACTTCATAAGCACCGTTCACGTTTCGAAATCTCCTCTTGGCGCCATGGCGAGACGTTTTTGTTACTACACATCTATGTACTATTTTATTAATTGCTTTTAAAAGCAATTATTCATTTTTTAATTAAATAAATAGTTTATAAATTTATTAATGAATACCTAATTAATTTATAATTGCTTAATTTATTAATTTAATAAATTTCTTTTATTCTTGCATATTGCCTTTACCGGTCTTTTCAACTTCAACAAGATCATAGATGTGTAAAAACGTCTCGCCATGGCACTGAGGGGAGATTTCGAAACGGGTACAGTGCTTGTGAAGTGGTTAGGACATCTCTTTAAGGCGGTTGGGGAAAGTGGATATAATAAGTTTTTCCGGCCACTGTACAATGATATTTGCATGCAAGTCGGGTTGTTATGTTTTACGAGTCGCAAGATGAACCCATACTTCACCTCCCGTAAATCAAGCCAAAAATCTCGGCGTACGTGGCTCTTGATTCCATGATAAGAGGTAGTAAAAGTAGGAATAATTCATATTAAAATTCAGGGAGATGTTTCAGGGTAGACACTCGTAACTATATAGACCTTCACTATGCTGCTACTGTATCATCAAGTGATAATGCCAGTCCAGACGTAGGTATTGCACAAGAAAATTAATATGAAACTCATTCAAGCATTCCAAAATACAGTGCGTTGGAGTGTTGATATCCCCAGATATCATGAACTAGTAGTTGCCAAATCATTATAGTTATACATAACACAAATTGATGAATACAAAATAATTCTCTTATCTAAAATAAACTGCAATGTAGTGTACCAGTTTGAATGAGGATCTTATTTCTGGTTGAGTTTCAGACATTTTTTCTCCCCAGGTGAAACAATGTGGGAATTAACATTAAAATGTTTCAATATTTTTGTTAAATTTTCAGTTTGTACCATTTGAACAGTTTTTTTTTGAATTTTGATCAACCCGTATGTAATTTTGTTGAACTATATTGTAATATGAAATAAGATAAAATATAATTAATAGTGGTTCATTTATTGTATGTAAGTGTTACATGAATCATGAGGTGATACTCGTACTTTCATATTTGCGAGTTGTGCGTACCAACGCAGGAATCGAATTCTTGGATGAACATTCGCTCATGAGATGCTGGATGACAGCTATTCCGAATATGACATAATATGTCATAAATATTATTTTTTGTCAAGTCTCTGATGACCGTGTCTCGGTTTCCTATCCCCGTAGCGTAGGTATATCATATCTCTAGTAGTAAAACGCTGGCCTGGCATTCCGAATGACGTGGCGGGGATAGGAAACCAAGACACTGTGGCGAGAGGCATTAGTCGGCTCGAAGCAGTTGAGGGCTACACATTGGAGCGCACGGGATTCTGGTTACGACAATGACGAGCGCTGCAATCTACAGTGCTGTCACGCCGGACATTGAGGTACCTAATTTTTAACGCTTAGATGTTCATCTTTAATATACCTTGTTCGGCAGTGTGTATACACGAGCCATCAGATATAGTTTAGCTAGAAAATGTGAGTACTCTGCAAAAATATGGACTAGTCTGTAGAGAAATAGGTACCGGTTGTTCACTTCAAGACTTAATTCAAAGCACTATAATTTTAATTTCGACCTATTGCATGACCTAATTACTACATTTTCCATTCACTATAACCAGAATGACCAACCAAGTGACCAGGAGACTTGTTTATCTTATGTTGGTATCAAAAAAGCTAAGTGGGAAAAAATCAAGTACGCCCTCCTATGGTACAGGTTGGAGACTTGCATGTGACAGGACTTTGTTTTCATATTAAGTTACCTCTAGTAACACCTACCATATCATTTACTCAGTAAATTGAAGTCACCAAAGGCTATGGTCTAACAAAAAACATGAATAGGTATACGTATTCCCGGTACTTTATCTCTACCCACCATCAGAAAATGATATCGCTGAGCGTGAGCCATTACTTTTTTGCTAATGTAAGTCAAGTCTATGGACAGTTTGACTAATCTCATTCGTACTATGGATACTGTGCACTTCAAAATTCGTATTATCGTTCTTACTGCGGATAGTAACTGTCGACTATGTTCCCGATCCGTAAACTTTTCCCCCAAATCCACTTGTTTTCAGAGAAAAATCATCGTATCTTTACGTAAACAAAACATTAATTTGCCAGTTACAAAATGGTGAAGACTAATAATGGGCATTACGGATAACAGATAAGTACTACTAAGTAGTACTACTAAGTAGTACTTATCTGTTATCCGTAATGAATAAGTCTTATTCTAATCAGAGAGTCTCTTCGGAAAATTTGTGGGAAAGAGTCCAGAAGAGAAAAAACGTTACAAAGTTTTCCACAAAGGTTTATCATCTTCTGTATCATCTTATGTCTACATTAACACTTCTGTCCTAGATGTCCTTCTCCGAATGTGTGGCCGGGGTGAGGGGGGGGGGGGAGGAGAGAGAGAGTTAGTAACTAGCTCAGTATGGTCAATTCATAGACTTATAATATTGATTTATATAAACGACAAACAAAACATTTATATGGAAGTTATAGAATCAATATTTATTTTTTATAATTCTGGGGTTTTTACATGTGCCATAATTTATTTTCGTTCGGTGAACAAGAAACACGATGTCACAAAACCATGTGTGGTTGTGAGATGGTCTTGAAACATATTCTGAACTGAACTCAATTCAAATTTGTACAGAACACTATACCGTTAATTTTGAAATTTCTGAGATATGAATTTTTGAACACTTCAACTTTCTTCGTCGATTCCAATGGTTCATCATCGATGCTGATAAACCGAAATTGAAATTATGACGCATATAGAGTTCAAAAAGCCGGAAAAATTCAGTTATCCTGTTCAAATAAGACATACGAGTATGGACATGTAGTAACATCAATTCCAATATTCGCATTTATCAAAAACCTTGGTAGCTCCAAGCACCTCTGAATATTATGCAGAAAGTCTCACACTCCTAATTTGCTCTAGTTATTACAGTTTGTATCAGATTAGACCCGGGCATCACAAAACCGCTGTAATGGGAAGATCCAGGATCTACCGTTGTTATTTTACGTTGTTTCTGCATTTAGAGGAATTATTGCGTTCATTCTTGAATTCTTGAAATAAATAATGTAAAATGACGTAAACGACGTGGCGATGATGTGAGAGACGACGTGATCTTGACGTAACCGATAAGATTTAAAGAGCACTTTTAACAACGGATTAACGACTACAATGCAACTGACTAGAAGAGAAATGTTAGGTGTGGTCAGGTACAATGAAATAACAATAGGAGAAGTAGTTATATAGGTTGTATCGAGTTTCCACTTCCCTGCGAACCAGTAGGTACTGCTTGGCCGCAATGGTATTGATGTTATTTACGTATGTTCTTAGGTATTGAACTGATAAACCTTTATTAAACTCAAAATATATATAATATATTATATCCACGTAGTTTTATGGTTTATAGGGGTGCAATCATCGTTTCTTGATGATTTTGCCACCATCCTGTGATGATAAAGCCGTTAGAGTGTCTTGTGATGGTTAGACCATGAATAAGGATGTTATTTTACCATTTTCAAGTTGAGGTAAAAATTGTCTGGGATGGAATTTTTACTATTCCCATGAATAATATTTATTGACTCTGTGAGGAGATTTAGAGAGAATCTGAAATAGTTTTTTCCAATAGGTATGTGATACATAATTCCGCTAGTGGCAGTGCGATTGACTCATACAACACCCAAAATTTTGAATTTACTTTACGTAAATTCTACGCTGTTCAATTAAAATACAAACCTTCTTTCGTACGTCGATCCTACTCATCACGAGACAACAGCTGAAAATCAAGTAGTGGATTTACTGCAACTAAATTGCTATCATCAACTAATTTGCTCCCTTATAAACCATGAAAATAATAAAATGAACCCGGACTAAAATAATAGCGAACAACACGCGAACATGTAGTTATGTAGGTTTCATTCCTATGTATGTAGTTATGTAGGTCTCATTCCGTTATTGGATTTGAACAGATGAACCGTGAAGAAAATCTCGAGTAACAACCACTTTCCTTCACCTTCATAATGCTCCAGTTTGAAAACAGAACAAGATATCGCAATTCTAACTTCACCATCGCGTTCAGCGTAAAAAAAAACTTTAAAAATCTACAGTCACGCAGCACGGCTATAAGAGCGAATTTTTAAAGAAATACTTGTTTTATGAAGAAAAGAATGTCCATGAAGAACATCTCAAGTATCAACCACGTTCCTTCATCTTCAAAGTGCTCCAGTTTGAGAGCGGAATAAGATATCGCAATTCTGACTTAACCATCTTATTCAGCGTGTAAAAACCTTTAAAATGAGGCGTCACTTGACAGACCGATTCATTTTTGGAATTTATGGGTGAACCCCCCCCCCCCCCAGCCAAAAACTCCACAAAACCCGCATCAGTTTTTGGATATTTCAACGCTGAACACGACGGTGAAATCAGACTTGCGATATCGCATTCCGTGATCAGATTAGAGCAGACTAACCATGAAGAACGTATTCTTCATCTTCAAGGTACTCCAGTCACTTGTTTCATTTTGGGAATTTATGAAGAATTTTCTCCCCTTAAAATCCCCCTGAGAGTGGCCTGATTCTACCCACCTATGAACTTAGCCTTTTGATTGCCAAGACAGTTTTTTTGTGCAAATTAGAAACTTTTTATCTCAATTCTATCGAGAGTTATCGTCTGGAATGAGACATCCAAAGACTTATGTTTATATATATATTTATATACCTACGTTATATGTAAATATATATATATGCATATAATTTTTGGTGTCTTTTGGCAATGAGTTCAGAATGGTCTAATATTTGGAATAAAATGTTTTTGGAAATTCGAGTTCTAAATATTTTGGACCGAGAACAATAGCTTCCTTTTCTTTGAAAATTCGCTGATACAAGAAAAGACGACCCTCCACTATTCACGACATATGCAAGATTGATGTAATTTAATTGCTCTTGCAGTAGCTGGAAAACCCTCATGCTCCGCCAGTACTATTGTTAAACTATTCAACTTTGGTGGCGTTCGTGATTCGAGAGTTAAGTAAACAATTTATACAATATCGTTGTTACGAGTCAGCTTTAAGTGGGTATTCGCTAGTGTTACAAACTCCAAAACAAACCTCTTCAAATCTACGATAATCCTCATCAGGTCGTAACTCTCCATGATAACGTTTCTAAGGGTCGTTATGTGATGGTTTTAGGACTAAGACAACGAGCGAGGATGTGAACATATCTCGTGTTATTGGTTTGAAATGAAGGCCACACAAAGACAATGAACTACATTTGATTAGACTCCCTTTGTATATGAAGAGTGATAAAGATATTATGATATCAATATCATCTGTTGTATTCATTCATTTATAATCTAGAAATCATGGTTTATTATTTACATCGCGTGGTGTTTCGAGTTTAGTAAATCGGCATATTAATTTCATTGTCTTAATATATATAAACTTTTTTTTATAATCGTTAAACTTATCTAGGCCCCTTCACATCGTCAGTAATAAAATCAATTCTTTTAACTGACAACTTCGAAGATAATCGCATTCTCCAAGTCGAATTTTCTTTCCTAACCTCTTCCAAACCAAATTCAACTTCTTCCATCAACTTTATTTATTTATTTATTTTTATTTTTTATTATTGGCATCGTAAAAAGTAAATACATTCTGCCGAAATTAGCTATAAATGAAGTCAGACGAAGTATTCTTTGCAGTAAATTAAAATTATTTTACACATTAATATTTGCCTCTAAAATAAAATTAAAAATGTACTCGTACTTATATATTAGCATATCACTTGCACCCAAGAGTGAGATGAGGTTGAATGGGAGAGTGGTGGTATTCAGAGCATCTATTCTTGTGAACATTCGTTTTCTTTCTTCTGAATATGCTGGGCAGACCAAGATGACGTGTTCAACTGTTTCAACTTCGACGCAATGCTGACAGGTGTCTGAGTCCGATTGCCTGATTTTTTGTAGATCTAGGGACGCGGGAGCGTCCCGCCCGCCAAGAAAACCGAAGCCCAGAAAACCGAAGCGACTGAGACACTGATTACGCGACGGAACAAGTTGGGGTTTTCACCCTATCGTAGCTCGGATCCCTGAGTGTCTCGAGAGTTGATTTTTTGTACACCAACTCTCCAGGGGCACGTGAGGACGTAAACCAAATTTCAGCTCTCGGGAACATCAGGTGTCGGGGCCCGAGAGATGTTCCCGAGAGCTGAAACTGTTACCGACTCGGGGGTATAACAGTTTTAAAACCACTATTTTTCAAGTTTTTCGTGTTCTTCTTCTTCTTCTTCTTGTTGTTCATTGACGGGGCTACAGCCCAGCAGACAAATCGGATCGAGCTGAAATTTTGCACACACGTTTGTTATGCTCCAAGGGAGTGCCTTTTGAACATTTTTTCTCCCTCCCCCCATTTCCCTCCCAATTAGGGGGGAAATAGTAATTTTTAGGAATTTCAAATGGTCATAACTCCTTCAAAATGGAAGCTGTTTAATTTGAGATCAAAATGAGCTTCCTAAGGGTTGAAATAAAGGAGTTATGGCGATTTTTCTATTTTCAACAATAACTGCCGCCAAAATTGATGGAAATTGGTGCGGTTGGTCTTAAAATGTCCGCTAGGTTATCTAGTATATGCTCAATAATTTTTAACTAAATTTCAATCGATTCGACTAATCTACAGCCAAAAATACGTGAATAAATTCCACTTCTACTGATTTGGCTAATTTCCGAAAACATCAAAGTTGAACGGTGGTCAGAAAAATTGTCGTAGAGTGGCGCCTGTCTAAGGATCGATAGGAAATTTAATGGGCTTTCGAATGAGGGTAGCGCTCTTTGTCACTTTTCCCAACGGTTCTCGAGTTATTCGCGATTTTTGGTATAAAAACGTGCGTTTTACCTTTTGCAAACTTTCTCTTACCACTTTCTCTTCGACACCAATAATTACAATTATTGTAATGATTCTCAACAACAAAAATTTGCACAATCCCCAAGAAAAAATGCAACAAATTTTCAAAAAATTTCTAATTCAAAATCATTCAAATTTCTAATAATTAGATATTATTCTTAGAATTATTCTTTCTTATTGTTTTAAATTTAATGATAAGAATAATTCTATTAAATTTTAATAATTGTTAATTGTTTTAATTGATCAAAAACTACTATTTAACCAATTTGGAAACATTTTAAAACTACTTATTTTTCAAACACAGATAACAAACAATAATTTCCAAAAAATAATTATTCTTGTCACAAAAACAAGAAACAAAAAGGCAAGTTAGTAGGCGTACTAATTTTTTACTAAATTTTGACTCGAAAACTAGCCATGCAAAAAGATGTGATATCCCCCCCAAAAACAACTCCGTTGTAAAAACTGGCCCGCCAAAATCCTCAGCCGCAAAAAGGAATGATATCCATTTTGCCCGCCAGTCACATATATAGGATGCTCGGTGCTTCGCACCTCGTTGTTGAGTGTGCATATAGAAACCTGATCCTCCTACCCCTAACCTCCACCGTCAATGTTTTCCTGTTCCCTGTCTCCTTCCCACAACCCCCTCTCACCCTTAGTTACCCTCGGTTTCACCTAATATGTTTCCTCTGTTACACCAGCAGGGAGCTTTACGCTTCTTTCAATGCTGTTGGCGGGAGCTTTTTGCCAGAGGAACAAGCCTGAATTGAAGCATTACTTCATTACAGTTGTACCACCGCTGATTACTCGTGACCACCAGTAATACTTATGTAAGCTTGTTCATCTGGCAAAAAGCTCCCGCCAACAGCATTGAAAGAAGCGTAAAGCTCCCTGCTGGTGTAACAGAGGAAACATATTAGGTGAAACCGAGGGTAACTAAGGGTGAGAGGGGGTTGTGGGAAGGAGACAGGGAACAGGAAAACATTGACGGTGGAGGTTAGGGGTAGGAGGATCAGGTTTCTATATGCACACCGAGCATCCTATATATGTGGCTGGCGGGCAAAATGGATATCATTCCTTTTTGCGGCTGAGGATTTTGGCGGGTATACTTGACACAATCCGAGTCCGGATCTTAACCTACATATCGACTTATAGAAATTCTTTGAGTGTGATCCAATCAACTTTCTTCCTGTGGCTCTGTAGAGTTTTTCTTTGTACTCGTACCTAGTACCTGCGCCGAACCACTATACTGCTGTTCAATTTGAGCCTTAAATAATGTACCGAACCGTTAGTAATGCTGGTAAACTTTCAGTAGAATAAATGTATACGTTTGGCCCATTTATATGGGTTGAGGAAGGTTGAATTTGAAATGGAAAAGGTTGAATTTGACTTGAAAATGTCTTATATACATTTACACTGACTCGTTACAACTTCATGATAGAGATCAGTTATTCAATACAGCCAAGTTCCCCACAACTTCATTCTAAATTCCACTGTGCCACCGCATGATAGTGTCATTCCCGTCGTGTAACCCATGACGGATTAATTCTTTTCACTTGACACCCTAAGAAAATGGAACTTTTTTTTAGTTTGTAAAATGGTATCCATGGAATTGTCGACGTACTAATAGTCCTTATCAACCTTCATTTTGTCTTTCTAATTGGAAACATAAAATGTTGTATTGTGAGTATTACCATTCAATGTTCATGTACCTACCTATTTAAAGAAACATAATCAGGGACATGTTGATTGATATCCAGTCCACATGCAAGTGAATGGAGCTGATTAGTCGTCAGATATCTGCCGATAGAGGTCAGTGGTCCGATATCTGCCGATAGAGGTCCGTTAGGAGACCTAGAAGCGTTAGTGGACTAATGACAAAGGTATAATGTATACATAATGATAAATGAGTGGGCTACTGAAGTATCAACTTCCCTTAGACTTTGGTAAGGGTGAAAAATGAGCGATTGATTATATATAACACACTCTGACCAGAAGACCCATCGCCTTTTGCTTCAGTTATCCACGAAAATCCCTGGCTGTCACATAAACTGTCTTTAGAGAATATTTATACATGATGCATGCAATTTATACCAAATATAACATTAGCCCCGAATTGACCGGACGGATGCAGACTCAGCGCCCAGACACACGCCGCCGATCTCCTCGCTGACGACGCTGAATCCAAGTTCGCTATAATAAGACGATCGTGGAGACTGCCGGGGATGTGAAGTCCATTATATTATAATGACGCCTCCGGACTTCACATCTGTATAACCCGTGTTAACCGTATAATCTGTTTAATAAAATTCAAAGTGTTTTTTAAAAACTCGTTTTCTTCGGCCCACGAGAAAACTTGCATATAAGAAATGCTTCGGAGATCGATTATCGTCTTTTTACTTTATAATACTTGAAAATAATATGATAAAAAAGGTAGCTATATGCTGCTACGAAGGGTGAATACAAAACGCCTTGAATCCAATGGGAGCTCGGCGGACGTCCAGAAAACGAAATTTAGCATTTTTTTCAAATAGTGTAACAAAAAGTGAGTGCATAGCTTGTATAGGTAAATACGTGCAAATACATGTTAGCTTCTCTATCATCTATATAATAAAATAATACACATAAACGTAAATATTGGGATTTCACGTTGGCCCATGGACCGACAAATGTGCTCAATCGCACAAAAGATTTTGATGTATTGCTAGCATGTCCAATTTTCAGCTCCTTCTCATTGCTCTTTCGTGAAAGTAGTGATTGCTTGACAGTGGGGAAAATGAAAAATACTCATTACCCAGTCGTACGTAGGTACGGCTAGCTGTTCCCCCATTACTTACGAGGACAACTTGACAAGTTTTTGTTTTTCTTTCTTCAGGCGATCCTGAGTCTCAACCCCACAATAAAATCAACAGCATGCCTTGTACCCACTGCTGAATCAAAAAAGAATAAACTTCACTGGAAAAGGAATGCGAACAAAAATTGTTCCGTAAGTATTGTCTCCCCCTCATTACAACTGTAACTGTTGTTAGTTGTTGTTAATAACTGTTATTAATAGTTTCCGCGGGGATTACAAAGGAAATTATTGGTTTTGCCACGTGAATTGACCACAGATGTAGTAAGCAGGAAAAATGAATTATAACGCTTTACGCGTATGCCTGGCTAGAGCTTTTAGTAATTTAATATAAATCACCAATCTTGTACCTATTTACGTCGGCAATGATTTATATCAAGAAGTACCAACGCATAAATATTCGAAATTATATTCTGTAGGTAGACATAAAAAGTATCTCATAACAATCTCAATTTTCGTATTCTACGTATCTTGAAACGGCAACCCACCAATTGTGAGGGGGGTCGGAAAACAATACAAAAAACTTGAATCACGTTCAGAAAATCGAGGACACTAGATCAATTTAACCTCTGATTCCAAAGGTGATTCAGGTTTGGACAGGGAATAGCATGAATGAAACTTATCTCGTGAGTTGGGTCAACCAGATACTGTATACAGCACGAGCATGATTTTCAGACTCGAGTATCCTTGGATAACAACTTTGATGATATAAAACACACTACACTGAGCGAAAGGGCAGCTTTGAAAGAGGCAGCACGGTGCCTGAAATGCGCGGACGCACCTTGTCAAAAATCTTGCCCCACCCAGTTGGACATTAAGAGCTTCATCACAAGCATATCGAACAAGGTACGTGGTGGTCTACATATTCATGTTATTTTCGTAAATAAATTGCAACAATAGGGTTCATTCAGTACCTTTGACCTTTACCTCATTTAGGTTACAGTCGAGACTTGATAAGGTGAACTGAAGCTCCAGTCCCTTGACATTCTTATCTCAACCTGTGTATTTTTTACTCCACTGCACGAACTGCTCGAAAAAGGTTCATTGCATAAGGCGATCACCATTTTCCAAACGTTGAGACTCAGTAAGACGAACGCTAGTTAGGGCTTCGTAGGCTCAGTATGGCGAAACGATGCGTCATAGACTAAGTAAGGCGAACGAGAGGACTTAGCATACTCGTTATGGATACGTTAAGCCGTGGATGCGGAGGAAACACTTCAGAAATTCTCGGAAGGCATCGAAGGAGTTGATCAATCGACTTTCCTTAGAAGTCTCAATTGCATATTATGCAATTATAAACGGAAGAAATTGACCAAAAAAAATTATCATTGACTCATATTTTAACCCACAATGACGACTGAATGTCCACGAATTGAATGAGCATTTTTTATAAAAGTAGCATAACTCAGTGTTTTAATTTAAAAATTAATTTCTTGAAAAATAAAGTGAAGTTTTTTTCAAACTCGATCCCACGAACTATTGCGCCGATAAAGCAAACTTCGGTAAGACGAATTTTTGTAAGACGAACTGTTTTTCCCTTTAAATTTGTCTTATTCAAATTATTTTCCTTCTGGTGCGTAAGACGTGAACTGCATCTCCTACGTTTTCGATTCTTTAATGACAAATTATCTGGCCGGCAGGTATTTGTGGAGTTGTAGGAGGTTTAGTGAAATACAACATAAACAAATCCTTCGTTCCGAGCTTTCGGCTTTATTCAGCGATCTTCAGGGATTATGAGTAGACTGTTTCTCGTCGTCCCAGTCTCTGCTTTCGGTCCACTTCTGGTTTAAGTTTAGACTAAACCTAACAAGTCGACCCAAGTATTCCCCGTCTCGCAAATCTTTTTCTAAGTATCCACCCCGAATTTGACTTCTTCTCCCACTCATTGTCACAGCTTAAATATTCTGTAGTTTCTACACATGTTTCTATTACTTGATACAACCTGTATTTGCGTTCGATTTTCACACCCTAGTATTCTTGTTCTCTCTATTTCTGTCATACCACTTTGATTATGTCTTACCACTTATCGTCATACCACTTAATTATTATGTCTATTCAATTATTACCGCTATTTAATTTGTACTTTGGATAATATGCTTGTAATTGGGCTCGCCCGTATTTTTTCAAATAAACAAATAAACAAATAAACAAGTCGCACCGAAAGCCGAAAACTCAGAATGAAGGATTTTTTTTTTTTTAAATTTTTCATTTCACTAAACCTCCTAGAACCCCACAAATACCCGCCGTACAGTGCTTCAAATTCTTATATGGTCGGGATGGATAAAATTCCGTTCTCTACGGATTCTTATAGGAAATTTGACGTTGATCACGAATATACTATACACTAAGGGTACCAGATTAGCCTTCGTTGTTTAATTATGCAAAAACCACCTTTTTTCATGGTTTATTCGTGTTTTGGCCAAAATGCTAAATGAAACGCAAAAATGAAGAAACGCTATTACTGAAATCAGTTCCGAACAATTGTAGAGTCATTTAGTTTCCAGTTACACGGCAAGAGAGATTTTCGGTAGGTTTTCAGAATAAAAAGTTGGGCGTTATTAAAAGAAAGTATTATAATAATATCAATCACAACATCACAACCATAAGTCACATAAGGAACCTCTTTAATTAAATTAAATAAGAAACCTCTTAAATTAACCTCAAAAATCTATTTGCAACTTAAATTAGAACGAACTTCTTAAATTAAATAAGGAACCTAGTTAGTTAATGCGAAAAAATAAAGACAAAATTAATAATACTCAAGACACGCAAGACCTTTATAGGTCCTCCGAAGATATGGAAGTGTGTGAATCAGCATCAGAAACGTCCATTTCTTCAAAGGAACGATCGATCATTTCTAAATGAGATACATCTTCATGAAGTATGGAACAAGGTAACGTAGAAACGTGGTATTTCTCGATACTGTCGACAGAGTCTCTTCGAACTGGTTTTTTGGCATCTCTTCTAGTGGCCAAAAATGGATCGGACATAATTAGGAGATTTTTCATCAAGTCTGTACATGTGGTAATCCGAGAGAACTTACGGGTATGACTTAATCGGTTGGAGCGAACAATTTTATGCAAGCCCTCGAGTGCTTTTTTTAGGTCTAATGCGGTCAATTTTGACCATTTTCACAGGGGTTCGGAGACCTGTTCAACATTTTCTAAGTTATGAACCTCTTGAACGATGTTGAAAATGGCTTTCCACTTTTCCGTTCCTCCTGAAACCCATTTTCCGTAAACATCCCTCACGAGGACGGGGGAGTTTTTTGCTGAAAAATTAAACAAAAGGCATTAAAGGAACGCCTTGGAAAATATTATTATATAAATATACTGAACAATGTGCAACCAAAATCTTTAGCTTTTTGGAGAAAATGCTTTTTGAAGTTGACAAATCGTTGTTTTGAATAAAATCGTATTTCTAAATAGAAAAAGATTTTTTTTTTTTTTTTTTTTTTTCATTTCATTTGAAAACATACCTCCAGATGACGCAGCCATAGGTTTCGGGAGGACGAACGAGTATTCTCTTCGCGAGACAAATCACTCCTGGAATGAATTCTCCCATCGTAAAATAGATTATACGTTTGTTTACAGGTATTGACATGACTGGTTATTTTATCTCGGTCTAACTAGTGTTGTTTTTCTCACCTATAGACATCTCTGAACAAGCCCACATAGGTAGTTTCGGTTGACTAAAATGTTGATTTTTTTCTTCTTTTTTTTTCCCCATTACTCGAAGCACTGTGCGCCGGCCAGATAAGCGAAGGAGGAATGTATAGAACGTTAACCAATGATGAATTATTATCTTGCTTACAGAACTACTATGGAGCTGCAAAGACTATATTTTCCGATAACCCTTTGGGCATTACCTGCGGCATGGTATGTCCTACAAGCGATCTGTGCGTAGGTTCATGCAATCTACAGGCCAGCGAAGAAGGGGCCATCAACATTGGAGGGCTACAACAGTTTGCAACTGAAGTTGGTTCATGATTTTTCTGGACTACCATTGGCTAATACTGGATCTATTTGTATCAAAACATTTGCAAAGCGATGAATTTTGGCATTCTTCTACATTTTTCTTCCTTCAGGTATTTAAAGAAATGGGAGTGAAACAGAAAAGACCGCCTAACGTGAAAAATTATGCATCTGATGCGAAAATTGCATTGGTTGGCTGCGGGCCAGCAAGTATCTCATGTGCAACCTTTCTCGCAAGACTCGGATATGATGAAGTCACGATCTATGAGCGCCAGCCCCATCCTGGTGGCCTGAGGTATGTGACCACAGTTTCATTTAAACATTGCAAAATGAATATTAAATGTAAATCTTCCTACATGCTTATCCAAACCACAAACTTAACGCTTTATGAATACATGAATTGTAATAATAGACGCAGGCGTAGACGCCAATGAGTCAATTGCATGTAATTCATGGGGAACCTTACTTAATCATCCCCCCAATACCATGAAAATGTCAACGCAATTGGTGCGGCATTACCGAATATACACAATAGCTGTTTATAGGGTTTTGCTCATACCCTTACGCTACTGTTGTTCCAATCGCACTGGATTTTAAAGGGAACTAACATTTGATAATTTCCCCGATAAAACGTAAAATATTGCAGTCGTTCATTGCAAGTGAAAATTATAATTTCGGAGCTCGAATCTGGGCACGAAATGGGGGGAGGAGCAGAAAAATGCGTGGCGGAGAAAACGATATCTCAAAGTACCGTATGGAGATTTAAGGATTGTCCTCCGTTTTATTTACATTCATACTGCAATGTCTTCACCTTTGTTCCTTATAATTTCTATTGAAAAAAAACTGTGACTAAAAAGTTAAATTTTTATCGAGGTGTCAATGACATTTTCTTCTATGTTTGTTAGTTCGTCCGAAATTCCGGAATTCCGACTTCCGTTCGATGTAGTTCATTTCGAAGTTGAGTTAATGAAGGATTTGGGTATCAACGTCATATACAATAGATCTCTGGCCGAGGACGATCTAACTGTGCAGGTGGGACATATAAATAATAATTCATTATTATGTAATTTTCTCAATCCATAAAATAGTAGCCAATTACCCTCATTACAACAGTATGGTAACTCCACATAATGTTCTGATCTCCAGGGGCTACTCGATCAGTATGAAGCCGTGTTTATAGGGATCGGCCTCCCCGAACCCAAGAGCATTTCCGTTTTTGACGGGCTGGATGAGAAAATGGGGTACTATACTTCTAAAAGCTTCCTTCCTAAAGTGGCCATGGGTAGCAAACCTGGTGAGTCTGATTTTTACCTCTTTATACGCTATAATCACATATTTCTCAAACATCCAAGCATGTTTAAACTGATGGTTTCAGAGATTGATAGTTTTCCGAGTAGGTTTTAACAATTCATTGTGTAGTTATGAAAATTACTAGGAAGTTGGTGACAGGCAAGTTATACATAGACAAGGTGATCTATGAGTATGTAGAAACAGACCACGGACTCCTGGAGGTTATTTGGACACTCCACAGTGAAACATAAAATCCATTTGTAATCGACAGCGTAGATTTGCTACATCTAGTAAAATTGAATGTGTTTATGTGCTTTTTACTAAGTTACCAAGCAGACGTTTCTGTTTCAAAGGAATGTGCCCTTGTAAAGTGTCCAGTCTACCGAAACTGTATGGAAACGTCATAGTCCTAGGAGCAGGTGATACAGCTTTCGACTGCGCCACTTCTGCCCTCCGTTGCGGAGCGAGGAGGGTGTATGTAACATTCCGCAAAGGATTCACTAATATCAGGGCTGTTCCTGAAGAGGTTAGTCGTATGATGGTGCATCACATGGAAAATGCATCATACAACTATTGTGATATATCCAGATCTGAATGCACTGAAACCCTATTCAATTCTCCATAATCAACATACTAATTAGGGAACGACTCCTGATCATGTAGAATCATAAGACCCAAATACAACAACATAACACCCCCCTATCTGTATGTAGCCATCAATTGTCTGAAATGGGGCAATTTCTCTCGCGTTCAAGCAAAAAATGTAACAGTAAAATGTAACAGGTTATCAAGGTCATCTCGTTGTTAACAATTTTCTTGCTAGTAGAAATGACAATGCTCATTTCCATTCTTGGGTTAAAAATGTTTGTTATCCGTCAAGCAATTGGTCTAGTTATTTGCAGATCAAAGTTCCGTTTGGTTGTTCTTTGTTGTACCTATGTGGAATTGCAAAATATGCTAGTTTTTCCTCCTTACTAGTGTTAATCAGTTTTGATCAAATCAAAGTAAATTACTGTTCTACCTTCCAAATCGATCACAAAGATCCGAAAAAAATGTTTTATTTACAACTAGTCTCTACGTTCTGCATTGCATAGCGTCCTGAGCAAAGAAGAAAAGTTTAAGGTAGCTGATATTTGGACATAGGTGTGAATAATATCATCTATCAATATGAGGTCATCCATTACACTATACTGTTCGTTTCATAGGTGGAACTGGCAAAGGAAGAGAAATGCGAGTTCATGCCGTTTTTATCTCCAAAAGAAGTAATTGTGGCCAATGGAGTCATAAAGGGCATGCGTTTCTACAGGACGATGGAAACGGAAAGCGGCGAATGGGTGGAAGATGAAGAGCAAGTAACCAAAGTGAAAGCCGATTTCATCATATCAGCATTTGGGTCGACATTGGAGGACTCCACAGGTACCGATTGTCAAACTAACTAGAAGAGGCGCAGGAAGAAACTAACAGCGTATGTTTAAAACGAAAAACGGAATTAAGAAACAGGATATAAATCATTGTCAATTCAATTTTGTTATAGTGGTGAAGGCCATGGAGCCTTTAAAAATGAGAAGTTCGGGCCTTCCATTGGTGGATCCGACAAACATGAGCTCCAGTGTACCCGGCGTATTTGTAGGTGGCGATTTGGCAGGCGTTTCCGAAACGACAGTCGAATCGGTCAATGATGGGAAGACAGCAGCGTGGTACATCCATGAACACATTCAAGTAAAATTAATTGATTACCCATATATTCACATTAGTTCCATGCTAAAAAAATAGTAGTAATAACATTTTAAAACACATACATTCAGTTTTAAATAAATAATTGTTGTTAATTATTGTTGTTTCTGGGTTGAACGAATCCCAGTTTTTTTTTGGGAATGACTTGTCATAGACATGTAGGCATCTGAACAAATATTAAGACATCTGTGTTTCTTGATAGAAATTCTTCACATAAATAGACGGAATGATGTTCATGTAAACATAACTTTCAAGGAGCTGAAGTATGTACCGGATTTTGTATTTCTAGTGCAATACTATCATAATACAAATTATCACTATAGTCTCCATTTGAGAAAGTTTGACTAGCTTCATTTTGGTTTATCAATAATGAACGTTTGTAATCGACCAAGAAAAAAAATTTGTTTAAACAAATTAAATTTGGATTTTGAGCTAATGTTTCATCTATCATTTCGTTAATTGGATTAGGCTGATCTGCTCAAAGACGATAATAAACCGTTGTGTCAAGAATTTGCAGAGTTTTTCCTTAGAAGCGGCATCCCACGGACATATTTTTTATCCCCTATAGTATGTTATACGCATGCGCTAACCAAACAAAAAAACAAACAACTGGTAATTGTTAAATCATTGAAGTAAGGTGAATAGTTTTGGGGCACCCTGTTGAACATTGGGGGGATGACTGTCAATTCAGAAGAAGAACAACCACTTATCCTACAATCCAGTGATGGAAATATGTGCATAAATAATGAAAATAAAACCGTTGAGTAACTAGTCGGATTTGAGCCTATCACCTTCCAAGCTACCATATTGCGATTCGGATCAACCAAATTGCTTGTGCGAATAGGTATGATCATAGGACCAGATGCGACGGTTCCCAAGCATTTATTCTTGGTATTTTTCAAGATCGTCGTGATTGTTTAATTCTAGACCAATTTTGCAATTATTTATCATTGTTTCATTTCCATTTTTTCAATTTCAACCATAAAATACAACTGAAATAGTAATAATAGTGATCATTTTAGTGCTTTAAATAAAAATACATTGTCTATATTATAGAGAAAGAGAGGTTTGTCAGTGAGTGAAATTCCATCACTGCCTAAGTTCTACACAGAAATTGATGATGTGGATCTTTCTGTGGAAATATGTGGAGTCAAATTTGAAAATCCATTCGGCCTTGCATCAGCCCCTCCGACAACTGCGAGCTCTATGATTCGGAGAGCATTCGAAGCTGGCTGGGGCTTCGCAGTCACAAAAACGTTCGGGTTGGACAAAGTAATTGGTTTTATTATTACTGAGAAATCAAATGTAGTTAAAAAAATCTATAACTAAATCAGAATTGAAGAGCGATAATCGCTGGCCAGGTGAGCACATGCAAGCTCATTTTAAAGGTTACATCGATGCTTCAATCCATTAGGGCCTCCCAGTACCTCAGATGTCACATCATCTTGTGTCATCTCAGTTTTCACTAAATATGAACAATATACAAACATTTAATGCAGTAGCCAAATGCAGTTGGATGTTATAGTGAAACTTAATACATCGAGGTGAGTAGGCAAATAAGCCCTAGCATTGGTTCAAATCGTTCCAAGCCGTCAAAAATAATGAAACTAATTACTTCAGTTATTGATACTCAACTATGAATACAGTAGAACAAACGCAAGCTGAAAGCCACTTCATTCGATCATTAATTTAGTAATTGTCGTGATGTCATTTCAGGATTTGGTCACTAACGTATCCCCTAGGATAATTCGAGGAACCACTTCTCGCCACCTCTACGGCCCAGAACTTGGTTCTTTTTTGAACATTGAGCTAATATCCGAGAAGAAATGTGATTATTGGTGCAAATCTATCACCGAACTGAAAAGAGACTTTCCAAATAAGGTATGGTTTACCTATATATAGTTCATTCGTTGAAGACCACAACAACGGTGAGAAAATTTGAGAAATGAAACACGGCTCATGTTTCCTTATATAAGTTCAAAAACTAAGGAGAACATGTTGAATGATGCATACATGACAGGGAACCCCTACAGGACGGAGGGTGCATATTGTTGCAGTTACTTATATCAATTTGAATGAGTAAAATATACAGCAGTAGAATAACAGTTGCTGAAATCAATAACGTTTGCAAGCATTCCTTCATGATAGATTAGTTGCATTATCATTTTTGTTTTTCTTAGTTCATAGTTGTGCACTATAACCAATTCCTCCTCTTTGATTTACAATTTAGATTGTGATCGCCAGTATTATGTGTGCATTCATCAAAGAAGATTGGGAAATTTTATCTTCAAGGGCCGAAGCAGCAGGAGCCGATTTGCTCGAGCTAAATTTGTCATGTCCTCATGGAATGGGGGAATCCGGGATGGGCCTCGCTTGTGGACAGGTACCTACACAGCGTTTATTCATTACAACCAAGTCCAAAATACTTTATAAATGTGAATTTGTGAATCTACTGAACCAATTTCTGTCTGTGTTAAGCAACAGTTTTGAGTAAAAACCTACTATGAAATTTTATTTTATTTTCCGTTTTTAGGTACTTACCAACAATTATTCGTTTTTTCCCTTTTCCATATTTGTTCGCTCATTCAAATCAGAGGACTGAAACTTACAATCTGTAACCATCAGAATTTATAAATCGCTCTGCTGGGCTTAAAAGAGCTTCATTTAACAGTAGGAACGGATACCTTTTTGTAAACGACTCCAACCTGTAAAACGTTAACAACTTCATTAATTTCATGTGCACGAAAATTGACTTCAGTATTTACGTTTCACACAATAACGGGTATAACTTCGATCTATTATATAATACCATCACCATTCTTGTTACGATTAATTAAAAATTATCAGATAAATGAGTTTGTCCATTTTTCAGGATCCCATATTGGTTGAACAGATTTCCCGGTGGGTAAGGAAAGCCATACGGATTCCTTTCTTCATAAAATTGACTCCCAACACAACTGACGTCGTTAGCCTGGCTAAAGCTGCGCATGCGGGTAATTATGCAGCTAAATTTCTATAAATGATGTTCAATCCTAGAAAACATCATTCGGTTTCTCAGAATAGGTCCCGATTCCCAAGGGTTGTACACGTATGAGCGATGAAGGTAAAATAGCCAACTATGAAACAAAACTGAAGGAATACTTCAGTATAATTCAAGTGATTGGAAATATTGAAAGAGATCTGATCCATAGCTGAAACTAAATCGAAACAAGAGCCCGTCTACGGTAACCCTCAAGTGTAAGGAAACATTTGGTCTAGAGCCCCATGCAAATCCTTCGGTTCAGTTTCCCGTAAAATAGTCTATGACTACGTCATTTTAGCCTTATTGAATCACTGGCAGAGCCCCCATCTGAAATGTCAACATGAGCCACTGTATCAGGAATCCATGCCATTGCTAGCGCTGGTCTGCTTGCCTCCTATTCAATAACTCCTTTATATTTAATATTAATTAGCCTGATATCATAGAAATTAAATTTACGGTCATATTTCATCGTGTTTCCTATCACTTCATCAATTGAAATTACGTGAATTTATCCGACTGCCGAGCCCCGTTATATACAGGGTGCAACCCTTAAGGTCGTACCACCGGCCAAGGATCGATTCTACAACTAAGTTCTGATGAAAAGTGTTCTATCAATTTTTTTTTATACCACGTGAAATCCGACTTTTTTCACTTTTAAGATTTTTTTCGTGTTTTAGACCTTAAGTCACTACAATGGCCATAAGTCCCTCATTTTTCAGTCAAAATTCAAATGTGATAATACCGTTGGAAAGAGCGTTAAATTCCCTATCTCTTTAGTGCTAAATAAAACTTTTTGAAGAAGATTCAGATATTCAAAAATGAGCCCGAATAGGAAAGTCTCGAAAATGTCGTAAATGCACAGTTTTATCAATCGTTTGTAAGCCTAACTGAATCTGCCGGTTACTTGCATACTGTAACTGGCCCAAAAGCTCAGCTTCCCAACGGTGTGATCAAAAAATTGTTTACATTGGACCACTGGTGTAAAATCCTCGTTCACGTGCCAAAAAAACGTGGATCTTTCAGTAAAAATCAAGAAGTTTTGACTGAAAAATGAGGGATTTATGGCCATTTTAGTGACTTAAGGTTGAAAACACGAAAAAAACCTTGCAAGTGAAAAAAGTCGGATGTCACTCGGTATAAACAATTTTTTTTTATAGGACACTTTCCATCAGAAATTAGTTGCAGAATCGATCTCTGGCTAGTTGTACGACCTTAAGGGTTACACCCTGTATACTCGTATATCCCGGAATGTATTATTTAAATTCTTGAATCACCTATTATTCTACCAATGGATTACTACCCCCATATGGTTTCACATGTTTGGTTTAGTGGTGAGCTATGACAATCCCCAGGCAGGTGACCACACGCAAGCTCTTCTAAAGGTTTAATTGATGCCTACACGAGTCGTGAGTTATAGAATTGCAGCCAACTGTTGCCCTGTTGAGAACGAACCTCTGCTGAAACACCAACTAACATAAACGTAAATAATCATCCTTCAATTTGACTACTTTACAATGGTTTGACGTCACACAGGTGGGGCCAGCGGTGTCACAGCAATCAATACTGTCTCCGGATTGATGGAATTGAAAGGAGATGGGAATCCTTGGCCGGGCGTTGGAAAGCAAAAATTGACCACGTACGGAGGAGTATCGGGAAACGCCATCCGGCCTTTAGGTCTTAGAGCGGTGTCAGCTGTAGCCAAAGCCCTTCCTGGTTTCCCCATACTGGGAACAGGAGGAATAGACAGTGCCGACGTAACTCTCCAATATTTGATTGCTGGAGCATCGGCAGTGCAGGTGAGTGTATTGGTTACAATAAATGCATGCCATTAAACCAATATGATCTGCCAGTAGACCTCCGCTATATAATGTTACGGTCAGATCGATTGTCTACCGTCTCCAAACAAATTCCGATTGCGGGTCGTGGGATTGAATGTATTTCAGAAGAATGTTCTTTGTGTGCTTTTTATCAACAATTTTGAGTCTTTTATTAATAAAAATACATCCCTTCTATTTCCTCCACAGATATGTAGCTCCGTTCAAAATCAAGATTTTACGGTTGTGGATGATTACATCTCGGGCTTGAAAGCTCAAATCTACTTGAAATCATTGGAACACACAGGAGAATGGTTAGGACAGTCGCCACATACCAATGTTCATCAAAAAGGAAAGCCGGCTATGTCTGCAATCGACGATAATGGGAAGGTAAGTGTGTCGTTGAAGATATATCCGTCCAAAGGGCAGCATTTCAAAAATGGAACCGTGTAAGGAGAAAATGACCCATGGTGTGATTTGCAGCGACGACGGGCACGATTGGGTATTCAATTCTTAAAATACATTCGCTGTTGGATCAATCATCACGCCATCATCATTCTTCACTCATCATTCTATTAATCACTTGTTGTTCACAGACATTGCCTGTTTTCGGAGTATACAAAGAGAAACGAGAGAACATGATAGCAGTCTCGAAGAAATCTGGCATCGAAAAAAAAACTCTCAAGCAAAGGGTTTTAGCAAAGCAGGTCCAGCCGGTTATGAAGCTTGAGGACCTTGTAGGATCTTCATTGGAGCACATTACAAGTTACAAGCAACTGGACAATACTGAACAAGTTGTAGCGCTGGTCAATGAGGTAAACTGCATCTGTAATAATTACATTAATATTAGTTAATTATTAACTTGCTTCCACTTATGAGGCTTGCCAGCGGGTAGATAGACAGCACAACCACATTTTTTTATACGTCAGCTAATAACGGTTCAGCCTCTACATCGTTCAAGGGCAATAATATTTTCTTTCCAAGAGTTCAATAATCAATCATAATATGATCGTAATATATATTATAGAGACTTGTAGATCCTTATAGCCTTGCTGCATGACTGTGGATTTTTTTAGTTTTTACTCTACCTTTATTTGAAACGGGTGCTACCATTTACGCCACATCATAGCCAACTCAAAGTATTTTTTAACTTTGATTATTGATTTAGGATGCATAAACAAAGACACAAACTCATGTTCCTATTCAATGTGCTTGATTACAGGATATGTGTATCAATTGTGGAAAGTGCTACATGGCGTGTAATGATTCCGGTTATCAAGCCATTACATTTGATAAGGATACTCACATACCGTTCATCACCGACGAATGTACTGGCTGTGCACTGTGCCTTTCAGTTTGTCCTATTATCGACTGTATAACGTGAGTTTCAAACAATTTTTGCACTTTTCTCCCCTTTTAACATGGAACATGTTTTTACGGGCGTGATTTGGTTTGGAAGAACGTGGTCGTCCTTTCTAGGGTTGCCAACCGTACTTTTTTCAGTAGGTAGGTATTGTACTTCTTTTTCATGATTTGTACTTCGTCCTTTCTCAAGTTGAAAAAGTACGCTAAAATACTTTTTTTCATCATTTATGAGGCTCGTTTATCGTCTTAAAACTGAAATTAGTCATTTTATTTCCCTACCTAGTAACTAGCGACCCCGACCGAGAGGAGGTCGTTACTAGGATTTCAGTGTCCGCCACTGAAGAGACGATTAATAAATAAATATGCATGTGCTTTTTTAAAGCGTGCAAATAAATAAATATGCATTTTTAAGCAATTTTCTGAAAAGTCCTTCTTTTCTCCGCATAAAAGTTGGCAACCCTATCCTTTTCCATCTCTTTGGCCACGCCCCCGCTCTTCCTACCTCTCTCCAGGGCTTGAAACGGGACCTTACGAGTGCTTTGAAGTTCTTCCTTGTGTTACTTTCGTGTTTGGGTGGGAGGTTGTTCACTTGTGAGTTTCAGGTCATTGTGGGTGTCAAGAGTGAGTTACGCGCATTAATGAGCATTGTTCCTCTACTAAGTACTATGTTCTGTTATTATGAACCTATTCGAAAACACGTTCCATGCTTTTTCTCTTGTTTAGAGTACTATAATACTCAGATCATAATACTATATCAAATAGCCTTAGTAATAATAATATATTTCTCCACAAAAGTGAATTATTTTTTGAATTGTATTAACAACACTACAATTTTCAGAAGTAGGTTCGTCAAATTGATTAATTAGTTTTTTGGATTCTGATTGCAGGATGGTGAAGAAGGGCATACCACACAAAATCAATAGAGGGTCTTATTAAGTAAAACAATCAATGTGAAATTCTAGTGGTCAGTTATTAGTCGGATATAAATGTGTGATATAATTAATGTATCTATCTTCAGGATTTTACCATACAAAAATAAACGTTATTGAGCTGTCTGATCATCGTACTCCAATACCTAATATAAGCAATGTTTCGGACCTGCCTGAATGTATCAACCTTCTCAGGTAGCGCGAACTGCCAGCCAAAACAGTTGACATCATGCAGAATATCAAACAACATTACCGGAAATCAGGTTTAGGTACCGAAACTTAGAGAGTTGTTCACTAGAAATATAAAAATCCGAATAGACTGCAAATGTAACAATCTAACTGCAAAAGTAGTTGAACTAAAAATGCAGTCAGCAGGTAGTTAACTAGTACTATTATTCCTGTTATTAGTAGGCACGTCTTATTCACGGACTGCAAAAGTAGCAACTAGTTACAAATACAAACTACTGGTTGTTAGTTGCGAATCACTTTCTTCTGACGACCCACTACTGTGAGTTGAAATAATATTTATGGCGGTTTAAGAAATAATGGTAATGCCCTATTAGAAATCAGCTAGTTCAGAAAAAATCTACTAATACGGTGGGCAGTAAAACCTTCATCACAAATGATTAGGTACCTTGAGTTGAATGAAAAGTAAATTAACGACAAAACTTACTACTTGTAGTACTAGCAGACCTGCGAAGCATTAACCACGACACTTTTCTGAGTTTAAGAGTCAGTTTGGTTTTTTTCTTCTTTACGTGCGATTTCCATCGCAGCTTCGCATCTAACGTCATCCCAAGATATTTCGCTTCGTTGGCGTAAGGGATGACTTTGCCATTGAGGTAAGCGGGCAAGTAGCTGACGCATGACAATTTGAATTTAGTTTATGGCAAGCTCACACAGATTGATTTAATTTATTTGTATTATTTTTTCAGTAATTGAGAAGTAGTAGTAATTGTTCAGGGGTTGAGGAAACAATACCTACCCCTGAAGATGGCTTATTAAAGCCGAAAGCTCGGAAAAACTTCTCCCCCGTTTTCTTTACAACCTCCTACAACCCTCCAAATAGACAAAGGTGTTTCAACCAAGGAGGACATGAACAAAACAACAAATTAAATTAATTTGTAATTTTGTTTTCTGCCATCATGCTAATGTATGTGCAGATGCATAAATAAACAGTCTAACTTTCTCTAGAAAAAATGGACCAGTCGTGCAACAGCATGACTGAATGAGCGAAATATTGAAAGAACGTACATAATTAAAACGTAATAATAATTATTCAATAAATGTTCATTCCAGTAACAAATACGTTTTAAGAGTAATTAGTAGGAGTACGCGCGTAGTTTTGATATTTTGCTCATTCACTGCTGTTGCACGACTGGTACTTTAAATTATTCAATAAATAGCACGATATGAGAAATTTCCAATTTAAACTGACACTAATGGCAACATCAGCGACGGTATTATAACCAACTTGAATTTTATAAAGTTTGAAATTTCAAATTTTCAAAATAAATACATCATTTTACTGGCCAGTGTTGATGGTATGACCAACTCGACGTTAGACATAACTTTGAAAAAATTCAATTGTACACAATACTTGTTGTAGATGCAAACAGATCTCCTTCAATATATTATTTTGAAGAAGGTGGTTCCCAGGTTCAACAATCACCTGTCTTATTCTTTTGTTGTGTTCCACAAATTGCTTTCAAAAATATATCTTCATATAGTTCACTGCACTAAAAAAACTCTCATTCATTTACTACAGGTTATGGAGCTCAGCTTCGCTTCCTAAGTTTCAAAAATAGGTACAACCATTTGAGAAGTGCCTAACAATAATCAAGCATGGGTGAGAGATTCAATATTGACAAACTCACACGAGAAAATCATGATTCGTGGAGAATTCATATGGAAGCATTACTCACAAAATCAGACGGAATACTGCATGTGAATGGAACTATAAAACGGCCCATTGTAGATCCGGTAAGTAGAGATCAAGTTTCCGTGAAAGCAGCGGAAGAATGGGACCACAAAGACAGAAAAATACGAGCTGACATAATTCTGGCGATCTCTTCAGCCGAAGTAAAACAAGTCAAGGACGAAATTACTTCTAGAGATGTATGGCTTAGATTAGAAAACATTTATCAATCTAAAGGACCAGTACGAAAGGTAGCACTTTTGAAAAAAATCATGCTAGGTAAGATGAGTGACAACAGTGATGTGCAAGATCATTTAAGGGGTTTTTTCGACACTGTCGACAAACTACGTACAATAGACGTAGAAATAAATTCAGATCTGCTTGCCATTATGTTGCTTTACAGCCTACCTGACAGCTACAAAACCTTTCGATGCGCTATAGAGTCCCGTGATGAGCTACCAAATCCAGAAACGCTCAGAATCAAAATCTTGGAACAAAGTCACGCCAGAAAAGAGAATGACCAAAACTCAGAAGCAATGGCTGCTGCGAAATCAAAAAGCAGGAAGAAATTCAACCGTACCAGAAATTCTGAAAGTGAGTCGAACAGAAATAAACAAAAATTCTGTGAAATTTGTCAGAAACAAGGGCACACCACTTCTGTGTGTTACTACAATAAGAAAAGAGAAAATGCCAGATACGTAAATGAAAAAAGGAACTTTCTTACTACTGAAAATGCCTTCAACAGCACTACTTCTAGCTGGTGCCTAGATAGTGGATGCAGCGCACATATGTGTAGTGATAAGAACATGTTCAGCAACTTGCAAGTAATAGCAAGCGGTTGCGTAAATCTAGCAAATAAGTCAACCAGTCAAATACAAGGAAAAGGACTAATTGAAATAAAAGTACCAACAGTTAAGAATAGAGTTCAGGACATAAAATTGAACAATGCTTTTTACGTCCCTGATTTAAGAACTAGCCTGATGTCTGTAAGCAAGATCACAGACTATGGAAACACAGTCACATTCCAAAAGGAACAGGCTTTGGTCAGAGATGAAACTGGAAAAATCATAATGATAGCAAGAAGGATAAACAATCTATATTACGTCGAAAATAGAAATGAAAATTGTCACAACATAAATCGACCTGTAACACTCAACAAAACAGAAATTTGGCACCAAAGATTTGGACACCTAAACGAATCTAGCCTAAGAGAACTAGCTAATAAAGGTTTAGCTCTAGGCATTGAATTGGGTGGCAAGCTAGATGATTGTGAGACATGTGCATCAGGCAAGATGACACAGACACCTTTCCCGAAACACTCAAATAGGTCAACAAGTCTTCTTGAAATCATACACACAGACCTTTGTGGCCCAATGAGAGTGGAATCAAAAAGCGGAAGTAGGTACTGCTTAACCTTCATAGACGACAGTACACGTTGGTGTGAGGTTACATTCATCAAACAGAAAAGCCAGGTTCTAGAAGAATTCAAAAGATTCAAAAATAAAGTAGAAACTGAAACTGGAAAAAAAATTAAATCTCTTCAATCCGACAATGGAACAGAGTTCTGCAACAAGCAATTTGATGATTACCTGAACGAATCAGGTATAAGACGAAGACTAACTGTTCCGAATACCCCTCAACAAAATGGGGTGGCGGAGAGAAAAAACAGAACAATAATAGAAATGGCCAGGTGTATGCTGATCCAGTCAAAATTGCCCTCGTCTTTTTGGGCAGAAGCTGTTTACACGGCAAACTATATTAGAAACCGATGTCCATCAAGAAGCATCAACGGGCTGACACCATTTCAAATGTGGTACAAGAGACCACCAGTGGTCAGCTATTTCAGAATTGTCGGATCCAAATTGTCCGAATACCCCTCAACAAAATGGGGTGGCGGAGAGAAAAAACAGAACAATAATAGAAATGGCCAGGTGTATGCTGATCCAGTCAAAATTGCCCTCGTCTTTTTGGGCAGAAGCTGTTTACACGGCAAACTATATTAGAAACCGATGTCCATCAAGAAGCATCAACGGGCTGACACCATTTCAAATGTGGTACAAGAGACCACCAGTGGTCAGCTATTTCAGAATTGTCGGATCCAAAGCTCTTTACCTGGACAAAACACCAAATAAAGGAAAATTTCAAACCAGAACAAAACCTTGCTTTTTCTTGGGTTACTCAGAAGTCTCTAAAGCCTACAGGGTTTGGGATGAGAAATTGAGAAAAGTAGTAATTACAAGAGATGTAAAATTTCTAAACAAATTTAATGAAATTGATGAATTTGATGAATTTTTACCAGAAACCTCAAAACAGATTAAAGAAAAAGACAACACTGAAATAGAAATTGAAATATTTACAGAAAGCACTAATCGTTATAACAGCACTGAAAACGAAGAAGTGGAACATCCACAAACAGACAACGAAGATTTTCAAGACGCTCTTGAACAGCCGAATACTTTACCAGTGGAACAGCCTGGGTCAAGTGAAATGGTTACGCACCGAGGACCTGGAAGACCTAGAATTGTGAGAACAGGGAAACCTGGTAGACCAAGGATAGTTCACAACACTGTGACTACACAAAATTTGTCAGAATGTTCTTTAATTGAAGAATGTCTGATGGCTGATGAAATTTCAGTAAATGATGCTATTTCACGTCCAGATGCTGAAAGATGGAGAGAAGCGATTCAATCTGAATACAGCTCAATCCTCGAAAATTCTACATTAGAAATAGTAGAAAAGCCTCCTCAGGCCAATGTTGTCGGGTGCAGGTTGATTCTAAAAGAGAAATTGAAAGCGGACGGAACTTTAGAGAGAAGGAAGGCAAGGCTAGTGGCAAAGGGGTACAATCAAAAATTGGGAGTAGACTTCAAGGAAACATACGCACCTGTGGTCAGGATGAGCTCCATGAGAACCCTAATGGCCCTGTCAGCTGAGTATAATCTTGAAATTCACCAAATGGATGTAGTAACAGCATTTTTGAATGGTGATTTAGAAGAAACGATATACATGGAATTACCAGAGATGTTTGAGGAAATGCTGAAAAGAATAATTGAAGAAGAACCTAAACTAAAAAAACTTGCTAGCGACATGCTAGAGAAAACCAAGAAAGGAAACAAAATTTGTCGTCTAACAAAAGCTCTGTACGGTCTCAAGCAGGCACCAAGACAGTGGTACATGAAGTTAGACGAAAGCCTGAAAACATTTTTGAAACCCTTGAGCGCGGATCCCTGTTTTTTCCATGCTAGACAAGGGGAAGACATGCTCTTTATAGCATTTTATGTTGATGATCTTTGGATTGCATCAAATAACACTAGATGGATCGAGCAAACAAAGCAGAATTTGAAAAGAAGATTCAAGATGAAGGATCTTGGAAAAGTTCACTATGGGCTTGGTATTGAATTTCAACAAGACCTCGCCGAGGGGACAATAAAAATGAGTCGAAAGAAATATATAAAAGATCTTATCAAGCGGTTCGGACTTGAAAATTCAAAAACTGTCGCCACACCGTTGGAAGCTGGGATAAAACTCAAAAAGTCATCAACTATATCAGAAGAAGACATGAAGAGAATCCCATACCAACAACTGATTGGCAGTCTATTGTACTTGTCCGTGTGTACGAGACCTGACATCGCATATGCAGTTAACTCACTCAGCCAATTTAACAACTGCTACAACAAAAGTCACTGGGCTGCAGCAAAACGCGTTCTCCGCTATCTAAAAGGAACAAATGACTATGGGATCATTTTCAAGAGAACAGGAGCAAATCTAGTAGGATATGCGGACGCTGACTGGGGAGCTTGCCTGGACGACCGTCGGTCCTACACTGGCTATGCTTTTCTATTAAGCGGAGCCGCGATATCCTGGGAAGCTAAAAAGCAGCGCACGGTTGCCCTGTCCACAGTTGAGGCAGAATATATGGCGCTCGCGGAAGCGGCAAAGGAGGCAATATACCTGAGGACCTTCCTCACCGAACTCGGAGTTGACAAGCAGAGTCGCCCATTACAATTACACAACGACAACCAGGGAGCACAATCACTCGCCAAAAACCCTACACAACATAGTCGGACCAAACATATAGACATACGCCATCATTTTATTCGTTAATGTGTTGAAGATGGGGTCATCAATTTGACATACATACCAACCGATTCCATGGTTGCTGATGTGTTGACAAAAGGATTGTCAGGACCAAAACACATGAAGTTTTCATCAATGCTGGGACTGAACAAACTTTGAAGAAGCCTGTTTGAGGGGACTTGTTGTAGATGCAAACAGATCTCCTTCAATATATTATTTTGAAGAAGGTGGTTCCCAGGTTCAACAATCACCTGTCTTATTCTTTTGTTGTGTTCCACAAATTGCTTTCAAAAATATATCTTCATATAGTTCACTGCACTAAAAAAACTCTCATTCATTTACTACAATACTATTTTCGAAATCTACTCATCTTGAAACGTAAATATATCAGTTTTTTGGGAGGGAATATAGAGGTGATGGATAGAAAAACCGTACGATTTAACTACGTCGTATTATCACTCGCGTCCTGCGCCGTTCATATTCAAACATTTTATTTATCATCATTTCATCTCATCTTCTTCCCTCATACCCAGATAGTTATGGGCGTTCTCCCCACAACTTGGTGTGCTGCTTTCCTCTTGAAAGCGAGATTTACCAAATAAGATAAAATGAAGAAGAAACTCTTCGTATTATATTAATCCCGATTATAGCAATCATTTGATGAACGCCGTATGTGCTGGAAAACTACACACTATACTGTTAATAATCTCGAAAGAGCATATTAAAATACATTTTAAAGAAAATTAATGAATGATTTTGAAAGTAGAAACCGAACGACCGTTTTCCACTCTCTCCATTTCCGGTAGAACGATGCCAAACACTTAATTATCTTCGATAATGAACCATTGGAATGGGCCAAGGAAAACAAAATTCTAACCCCTCTCAAAATTTGAGGGTTTACGTTTCAAGATACGTAGATTCAGAAAATCGAATAAAATAAATTTAAAACAACCTTCGGTGAGTTTTGAGTCATCTTTGTGGTAATGTTTCACGCTGAGTTTACCTACGATTAAAGTCCGACAAGCCATTTGTTTACAGTTAGGCCTCAAAGGTTGAGCGAATGAAATATATCAAACGGCGGTAAGTCAGGACAACGTTCTGTGGAACAGCTGATTCTAACAACATTGTTTTGTCTCATCGAGTTCCGCGTTCTGAGGTACTTTTCGTGTCGATAGAATGAAGGATATTTTGAAAATTTTTTGGTAGGTAATTCCTGTTATTATTTATTGCCGATTCCGTTAGGTACAAGTTAAAATCCCTTCATTATACCAAATAAAAGTTAATCCTACATAATGTTTCATAAAATATGAATTTATCTTTTATAATTATAATTTATAGACATTACTGAGTTAGTTACCGACCCCCACCCGCGTTATCACGTGGCAATTGTATACACAGCAGTGATCTAGACAGAATGGTGGTGATCTGTACTGAAGATGATGAACCGTTGTGGAAGAATTAGGAGAGTTTTCAGTTGTAGACCAGCATAATTTAAAGGAACTGTGAAAGAGGACTGAAGGTTTGAATTTAGATTATTAGATTTGAAATCATCATATAGTTCACAATAGGTAGTACAGATGGATCACTGATTTGAAATCGAATGACGGACTAATGACCGAATCCAATGGCGTAGGTACGACCTGGAGCGCGAGCCTGTGCTCTGTGTCCTTTCGCCGCCCCCGGCTGACTCCCTGACCTACATCATGAGTATCCTCAGGATGCAGAAACACGAAAAGACGTGAGAGGAGGTCGTGGGAGAGAGCGGGGGCGGTAGCGGGGGTGGGAGGACGAGGACCTAGAGCCGGAGGGATGCAGACACTCTTCTTTCTTCAACAGAGTAATCTCGGTGTCTCCCAGTGACGGAACGAGTTCCTCCTGGCACTCTTGACCATCCGCCACTTCCGTCGTGTACCTCGTTCATCACGGATTACTATTCGCGAGCGACGTTCGATCGACTACGGTATTCTTCAATTAGGTTCTATCCAGCATCCAGGTAAGCAGAAAATCACAAATATCAACATACAGTATGAATCCGACAATGATTAATCTCCTCCCTCCGCATGTATGTAGGATTATCAGAGTTTTATGGGAATTCCTATTGCGAGAGAAGCCGGTTAACATTATCCTTCACACAATCTACAATAAACAATACAAAAATCCGCAGTGTTGCAGCATGGCTATAAAAGCGAATCTTCTATTAAATAATTGGTTTTATTTAAAAATTTCTCCATTTTACTGGTTTTATAACAAACCTTTGCTCCATTTTTTTTCCGAGAAACACTTCAGGTTATAGATTTTTCAACGCTGAACACCATGGTGAAATCAGAATTGCGATATCTCATTTCGTTATCAGATTAGAGCAGATAAACCGTGAAGAAAAGTAACAACCACGTTTCTTCATCTTCAAAGTGCTCCAGTTTGAGAACGGAATAAGTTGTGGCAATTCTGACTTCACCATCGTGTTCAGCGTTAAAAATAAACTTTAAAATGAGGTGTCACTTGTTAGACTGTTTCATTTGTAGAATGTATGGCTTATTCCCCCCCCCCCCCCCTAAAACTACCCGAAACCCTGGCCTGGTTCGTCCCATTTACGAACTTAACCTTTCGATTGCCAAGACAGATTTTTTTGACAAATTTGAACTTTTTATCTCAATTCTAACGAAACTTATTGTCTGGGATGACACATACATAAATATATGGATGTATGAATTTATAAATATACAAATAAATATGACTTTTTATGTCTTTTGGCAGAGGATTCAGGATGGTCCGGACGGATTTTGGTATACATTTTTTCGGGATTCGAGTTTTACAATTTTTGGACCGAAAACAATACCTTCCTTTTTCTTCAAAAATTCGCTAAAAGAAACCCAATACACGCAGCTTTACTGTAATATTAATGGATTCATCCCATACTATGGATTGCAGTGGTTTTACATTCAACTTCTTAACAATTCTTATCATAGTAACTAGAATTCGTTATATTAACTGTAACTAAACATAAATAAGTCGGTCCCCTACTCGAGGATTCCTGCTTTGTAAACATTAACACATAATTGATAATGTGACCGACGATCACCAAGACATATCATGATTTATGACTGGAGAAGTAGGTCGCAGATCGTTATGACACAACAGTTCATAAACCATGTAACGATAACATTCTGCCCAATCTTCATTCTGCGTCAATCGATGAACCTAATCCAGGTTTATTCAGGAACCTATTGTACCAAATATTACACTGACATTGTACAATTTGGTCGGCATTTGATGATTCTTATCGATCGAAAAATGTTCGGCGAACCAGTGAATTCAAGCTCAAATGGTTGTTTCCTATACAAACTGTGTTGAACGTGCTGAGTAAAAAAATATGGCATACCACTTTTTTAAAAATAGGGACAATTTTTCGAAATTAAGCGTTTTAGATACAAGTACAACTAGGAAGAGTTTTGTGGAAAAATCCATAGGATAACGGTATTCGGATTCAATGGGTTTCCGAAGTTTGATACATATTAAAACCTGATACATATCAATTTCAGCTAACTATTGAAATAGAAGCGTAAAAAAAATCAATGCACAGGCTAAACATGTGTGAGTGTATCCTAATATCCCTGTACCATAAACGATAGTAGGGCACAAGCTCATCCGACCATATCACCGACGCTCCCACAGAAACAGTTTCAATTGCTTTACGAGTACTTACATCCAGATCTAATTTCAAGTTGCGATTCGGCAGGCTGGTTGCGAGGGTACATAAGCTAGAAGTACATAATTCGGTGAGCTTCCACGAGGGCTTCCCACCGCTGCCCCAAATCCCAACGAGGCGGGCTTGAGGTTACCTCTTCGCCTGCACGATGTTATCCAAACGAGTGAAGGTCCGTTAATAAACAACGGTTCTAAATTCTCCACGGAGGGGTATTAGGTTGTCAAAGGATGTATCTTAAAATTTTCTGTATATCCGACTAATTTCTTAATGTAACAAATCAGGCATCAGAGCAAATCTTCGCCGACCGAATAGAATACCATTTCCATAGATTGTACCTACCTTACAGAAGTTCATCAAACATTCTGCAAACAACTGAATCTAATATATTCCCATTTATCATTGAACCCTGCATAGATTGAACACTAAACAAATAATTGGTTGGAAAAAGAGATGGACTTACAAAAGCTGGTACGCATTTTCCGCGTTAATTCCTATGATAGATTAACCCTAATAAAGAGATTAATTGAGTGTTAGGAAATTCTGCAACTTCAGAGGATAAAGTATTTGTTCTATCTTGAAAACCATTAGAAGGAAAGGCCGATCATTCATCACGTCACAAATGACACCAGCTGTCGCTATTGAAAATCGAAGACATGTCTATTCATATTGCTGTAATTTACTTTGGTATTGCTGTCGCGACGAAAAGTGAAACGCTTATAGGTGTGAGTAGGTAGTTAAATTTATGTGCGAAAGTTCCTAGTCTCGACTACCTTCTCATACTCATTGTTATGATAATAATAATTAGAAGTGGTCGTGATAGAAGAAAATTGGATATTTCTGCTTAGAGACCTGTCTACCTACGTAGTGGAAGCCTTGTGATCACTTTCGGGAGGAAAAAACTTGCAGTTTTGAAATTTTCAACTCGCAGTTTTTTCATTTTGGCATTTTCTGTCTGTTGTGTGTGCGCCAACGCTCGCATCGCGCGGAACGAGAGGGTCGTCCCATACGGATTTCACTTAACCTTCGGGTGTGCATGCGCAAACTTATATACGAGTATAATCCTTTCAACGCACATACATCCAGTTTTATTCATCCAAATTTGATGAAAGTGATGAGGAGTGAGTTGAGTTGGTGCGTGGGTGGTTTCATATGAATTTCTTCTAAGTTGATCTCGCTCGTGCATACGCGGACGTGAAGTCTTTGCAACACACTGCGGTGCTATTGGTTCAAATGCATCCAAGCCTACCAAGATATTTTTCGACCTATACCGGTTTGTCGCAACTTCGGCAATTCGTCTTCGTGCAGCCCTATATAATGTCGAATTTTTGGTTTATTATCTTCGATAATGAACCATTGGAATCGCCCAAAGAAAAAATTTTTTTAACCCCCCCTCAAAATTGGTTGGTTTACGTTTCAAGATACGTAGATTCAGAAAATCGAATAAAAAAAAATCCGTCCGTCCGCCGTACGCCGTACGCCGTCCGCCGTCCGCCGTCCGCGCCACTTTGCCCAGTTTTTGTGTATATGCACCCTTTATCCTTTAGAACGGACGAATTGAGTGCAGGAAATAGTCAAAGGTAGTGGTCATTAATGAAACCAGCAGTCGCACCATCCCCATACACCCCACAGTGTTCTGGAATCCACCGAAGCACGAGCTCCACTTTTTACATCAGCTGATTTCTTTTTATAAACCTGTGAATTTTTGTTCTGTTATGCTGGGGTTAAAAAACATAGATTTGAGCAGACGTTGGGGCCTTGAGACGTCATGGTATGTGTTACCGACATCATGATTGTTCAGTTCACCTTTTGGCTATGATAAATAATTTAGGGAGCGACAGAGTGTATCTTGGTAGGAGAACTCGGTCGCGACCAATACATACCATACAGAAAATGTAACTCAATAATTTTTATATCAGTTCATGAAGGACGGTGACTAATACATATTCTTTGTCGGTGTCAACACTTGCCATTGTGGCGTCAAACGTTTCCAAGCGTGTTTATAAACGTGTTTATCCGTGTAAACAAAGTATATCCGATGAATTTGAGTCCCTATACATGCTATATATATGTTCATGTTCCACGAACCAACATAAGCTAGGTATTTTTAACTAACTCATGCCTCAAGAAACGTATACTTAGGGTCGTTTTTCTGGAACCAAAAAACAAATTTACGAATTTTCTAATAGCATCAGATTTAATTTGAGGAATGGTCAAACAAATGACCCCTAAGACTTCCATCAGATTTATCTTGTACTCATACATCTATAATAATTATAATTATTATGCTGATGATAAAAACGCGCGGTTCACGATATACGAGTATATATATAATCACAACACTGTATGATATGATTTTCTAGATAGACAAAATGCCTCTTCACTGTTCCATCAATAGTTGTACTATACGAACTCAGTACAATTAACGCATTTTTATCGTTTAGGCAACAAATTGTCTACGGTCATGTTAGATGATGTTATACTGCGAACCCACTTGGTGGAGATTTTTTCCTTTATTTCAATTACTAAAATCAAATGGGTCAATTGAATTTGCTCCTCCCCTCACAACCACCTTCTGCAAAAGGTTAAGAGATGTACTCCAATCACACCCTCCAACAAACCAAAGAAACTCTGACAAAGGAAGAAGGTATATTGGGAGGTATTTCGGCAGTTCTGTATGGTGAGTACCTCCGTGGAAGAATCCGTAATGGAAACCTAGGGAACGCAAATAAGAGGAAATATCAAGAAGATATGAATGAAGGCAGCCACCCGTACAGTAAGTGCTTCACACCTGAGTGGAGTGAAGAACACAATAGCAATCAACACATTTTTGCAATACCGGTGCAGTTGTATTCATTTGGAGTCAGTTGGCGAAAAAAGCCATAAGCAGGATGCGATGTCATAATCCAGTCTGCCATTAGGAGTAACAAAAAAAAAACTCATTTCAAACTCAATTTGGTAGGTACTGATGCTTCTTGGATCACCTCGAACGACGGGAAGGCGAAATTCTGTAGCGGTTTTGTAAGTTGAAACTAACAAAACCGCACGGAAAGACTAGATTCGCGACTAGAATTCCCTGGGTGAGTCACACTTGAATAGTGGGCTACCCCATCTTTCTTTTACACAATCCCTTAAACTTGACTACCAATAATGCCAATAGTGCATTAAACGTTACCTTTGCAATGAGAAATCATTATACCTCGGCGTTGATGCAATACCTCGTGCTAGACGAATAATGTCTAATAATAGTACACCGAGAAAGAGCCTAACAAGACTGTGAAAATAGTTATGTTGTGATCATTGGATAAATCTTAAGCATTACCGTCCGTGATAATAAAGGTATGGTATCCAAATGGTTCCATGGTGGTGTTTCACCAGAACAAAAATTATCCACGTCGTTGAAATGCAAAAAGTCGTGTACTATAACGATCGGATTAGTGACGACACCTCTGTTTTGAGAGGCTATGGTACGTGGGGACCAGAAACATGCACTGTCGTAGCATCCAGTGCTATACTTGCGAATGCAGAATCAGTCATTTTATACCAAGTGATTCGCCAGAGCTGGAGTTTGGGTTGTGATGAAGCTTAGTCAAGTTTTAACATCGACACGACCTAGACCTTGGTTTCAAAATATACCTTGGAAATTGAAGAAACATGGACAGAATAGATTTAAATATAAAGCGTTCAATATTATGCGAAGGGTCGCCGGATCCGGATTTCCCAATATAATTTAATAACGCCTCAAAATCATCATTGGCAGGGGCAGAAATGAGAGTAATCACGCTGGAGACATGTACAAAAACTGGTTCCCGTGCCTGGCGAGTCTTCCGGATTTACATTCCCGACTCACGCTGCCTATGAACTTTAAGCTGACACAGGCGCTCAGTGGCCATGGCCGTAACGGGTGTTATTATTGCCGTCGCGAGCTTGAGGAGTCGATGCAGTACAGATTCGGGGTTGTTTAAGATAGAATTGCTAATATTTCCAAGATATTGGAAAATCACTTTTAAGGGCTGATTGCGGTTGTCGGTTTCACTTCGGTTTGCTTTCGGTTTCTATTTTAGTCTTTCTTAAAATGTTTACTAGATTTGATGGGTTATTTTTCCTCTCATATAGTTTGTACTGGGTGAAGTGGTAGCTTTGAGTTGGAAAGCAGGAACGGATCCAAGGTCCAATGCATTTTTCCTATAAGCTCACGACACTTGTTTCTTCTCATTGAACTTGAGGCTATTATTCGCGAAGTAATGAGCATAGGAAGAGACCAGTCCTTGCTGATGCTATTGGGTCACATCAGGATCACATCAGGAAGTCCCGTAATTTCATTTTCAATATGAAACTGTTTTTTATTTCAATGCAATGTATTCATCGATATTTTATTTATTTTATTTATACAATAAATAGGTACCTACCAGAGGAATGCATTATGAAGAGTTTGAAAGGGCTAACTCCCAGTTTCAGGACTACCATTAGGCATCTTCTTCTGAAGCTGGTAATCCCGAGTATTATTCCTTCTGGCTGGAGTGTGGTCAAATTCCGGGACTCCGACGTAGGTACGCGATATGCCCCAGCAAGGTCGTCATTTGGGCAAAACCCAGAAGATTCGTGATATTCCTTCCCACGACTTGGGATGTTAGCGAGTTTCCAAATCACGACGAGTTCACGACATTTGTTCGAGGTCGTGACTTAATTGAGAACCTCACCGGAACGTGTGTACTGAACTCGACTCCACTGGATGGCTTAATGTTGAAGTGATAACAGTATTCAGGTCATTTTCAGAGTACTAATACGAGTATACCTACATTAAAATCACAAACCGAGAAACACACTTCGATTTGAAACTAAGAAGTGGCAACACGAGCCATGGATTATAATTAAATTGGAATTTTATTAATTTTATGAATATTGCCTGCAATCATGTTATGGATCTGCTCACTTTTTTACTACGCACCTAATTGTCAATAATTATGGAGATCATTTCACTAATAATGTATTCTATGATTTTATTGTTGTCAATAGAAAACTGTTGATGGAGTTATAATTTAGCAATTTTAAATCATAGAGCAGCGGAGGAATAATGATGACAGTACCAACTCTGGCGAGCCAATTTTTCACATCTGATATTCATCAATTGGTTGCTGTGCGACTGATTGACATGATGTGGATATTCACATTAATAAACTGGGTGAGGATGATTCTTGTTATTCAGATGTAAATACTCGTATTTGCTACTTGTTAGTGTGATGCATTCGTGGTTGCCTGGCGTGGGGTCTGGTGGTCAGCCTGATGTTTCCATTGAGTGCTGGGACTTTTCTCTTTCACTCATTAAGGTCGCCCCTGGAGCTGACAAGGTGTGTGGGCCCCGACCCGGTCGTAGCCCCTTAACGATCCGGTCTCTCCCAAAATTGTTCGGCTTTTGAATTGATCCACGTAACAAATTATTAACTTCAGTGGTAATAGTGTACACGAAAGTTAACTTGAGAGCATTGGCGTGGTTGGCAAGCACACACAGAATCGAATTCAGTACCCAAAGAAGATTGTCTAATCGCTCTTTGAGTGAGGAGTTAAACTGCTCTGCCTTCCTCTGACCACCATCAAAATGATATCGAAATTGGGTTCACAGTATTGCAAGTATGCATATATGCGTAAAATAACTGAAGTTGGTCTACGGCTTAGTATAGAACAGTGCTAATTACCAGTCTGGTAGTATGACAGAGCTAATTGGAGCCAATTCAGACTGGATAGAAAAAACTCGTTCATGAGATACCACTGTTGGAAGGGCTTGACGATTACGTATAATCAGAGGCACCGCTCAGATTGCTCTATACTGATTTCTCTGGGAACTTGAATGGACTAAATTGTTATACGTATTACTAGGAAAATGGGAAGCGTAAGACTGTTTTATCAAAGGCGTACGCTAGTTTATTTCACAATATCAACGTTAAAATGGCTGAAATGTTGACGGTACGTGGTACGTGGATGACGTACAGATGGTTCTAAATTACCGGTGAAATTCCCACATCAAATTCATCAAATTCCGACATCCGTCTCGGCATGCGTAAATATGTTTTCCTCGAAACGTCTAAAACGTCTTCAAAAACCAATTACCAGGTTTCTTTTTGTTCAGCTAGCCAAGGCTACATCCTCTCCACCTTCACCGATTGATTGAAACTTTGTGCAGAGCTTCGTTTCAACTTTAGCCAGTGCCTTTTAAAAGATTTGAGTAGCTAGGTTTAAAGGGAGCCGAGTTATATCACTTCAAAACCCCGGTTCTTCACCCTCATCATATTCTTCTTCTTAGTCAGTTAGGCAAGGCTAGAGCCTCTCCTTTATTCTAGCTTAATTTAGTTAGTTTATTAATTTATAACTGTATTAATAAATAATTAATTTATAGTTTTAATCATTTACTTAATTTATTCTTGCATATTGCCTCTACAGGTCTTTACAACTTCAATAACAAAAAGATGTGATATCCCCCCATAAAAACGAGGCGTTTTCATTACTACACATCTATGTATATACCTAATACATAGTACATAGATGTGCAGTAATGAAAACATCAAGCCATGGCGCCAAGGAAAGATTACGAAACGGGTACGGTGCTTATGAAGTGGTTTGGACATCTCTTTAGTTAGAAATAAAAGGGCGGGCTGGGAAAGTGGATATCATAACTTTTTCCGGCCACTGTAGAACGATATAAATATCAAATTTGCGAGGCAGGGTGATTTTTACACGGAGTGTTTTGGGACTAAACCTATCCGTCGACTATGTGGATGTGATCGCTGATGTAGTAAGCTTATCTCATTATGTATAGGATCTGATGAATGCCCACAAGAAGTTTTTTTTTTTGCCCCTTTGGAGAAATGCAGTACCAACCTTTCTTGTGAATCCTGACCGATCATCTGAGCATCACCACTTTCTGTCTATTTCCCAAGTTGGGGATCATCGCTGATGTGTCATTTTATACCATGCTGGCCTTTTGTCGGGAGTTGATCTGAACCGGCGAAGTTACATGCAAGTATATATGGTTGAGGTCCAAGCCCCAATTTCTCGCCAAGGAAATATTTTGGTTCAATTGTGGGCAGCAAAATCCATTCGGTGAACACTTTATTGAGGTGAACATTTTATCGTTCTTAGACTGCAAGATATGACCCTGTGTAGGCTGACCGCCTTGTGGGTGGGTTTCCTAATTCTTACATCCCAGTTTTGAAGTGAACACAATCACTGAGATACAATAACCATTCGGAAAGGCATCATGAGATCGAGAGTTCGAATCCCTCGTTCCCAACTCACTTTCACAAGGAGCAGCCTTGAGCCAAATGATCAAACCGAATTCTGATCCTAATTTAGGACCGTTGATCACTTCGCTACACCACAATGATGTTGTCTCTACCATTTAAAATATTCGCTCAGCATGATTATAGTGTTTATACCTGCGTAAATACAGTTTCCGTTAGACTTTGTTCTTTTTCATGTAGGTATCTATAATCTTAAAAATACCTCCATTGATATTATTGTTCGATTCTTGAATCGAACCAAAGTACCAATGTAGGTATTTTGAATGAAAAAAATGAAGAATTTTTTTTTTTTTTTTAGATGCCATTGGCTGTTTCGTTTTGCTGGCAGAGTAGACAATGACCTTACTCAGTCTTATCGCGCCATGAGAGCTCGAAAGATTCTCGAGTTCGGATCCGTTGAGCCATTATTAGTGAAAGTACTTTCAGACCTTGGACTCATGCGAAAGGGCATTATCATCATCTCAGGGGAACCTCAACTAACCGTATTGAGGATGTGAGCCTTGTGATAAAATGTCGGTTGTAAAGTGAATGTTCTTGCTTCAGCCCTTACCAGTCAAATACTTAACATTGACTGATTCTGATCAATTGATGTGTGCAAATATGGGAAAAACTCATACAACTTGTCATTTCCATCATCCTTCTTGTTTAGTTATTATGCTTTTAGGAGAAGCTGGTCGTCAATACAGAAGGCTGACGAGTTTCTTTCATTTTCTGGGCTGGTTGGTATAGCTAACTCGTATATCATAATGACCAATATGAACATGTCATAAGAAGCTGTGTTAATACTCGTACTACTTAAGGAATCGGTACTTCCAACCGACCTATAAGGTTTGGAAAAATATATTGCGGGAATGATTATCATACCTAGTACATATAAAAGAAAACAATGAAATACGATCAATCGGCACGAAATGACCACATTTCATTACAGCAGCTTAAAGCTAAATTGAAAAACAACGCTGCCTCGAGTGTATATAGATTTCTACTGGTATACACGCGCAAAGATAATAATTCACAACAAATTATTGAACAGCTTCGTGGCTCAAAAGGAATCGAAAGAAGAACGTATAATCGGGTTCTTGGTTGTCGCCCGGCGGCACACTGACGGTCAAGCCAACGAACTCCCAACTGGATCGTCCACTACGCGTTTTCAAAGTCAAAGCCAAGTTGGTTCTCCTTCTTTGAGTTCATTCAACTCAACGAGCCGCTATCATGTATTTATTCTCTCCTACCAATTCAAGTTCGTAAGATCGCTAGCAGTTGGATATCTTCGACGACCATATTGGCTATTAAAAAATAGTTCGAGTAGTATAGCCATTACTGTAGATGTAGAAACGTATTAGGTACTGCAGATATATTGTATGGTAGTGAGTACCACATTGTACAGCCCAGTGATTTTCATGGGAGTATCTTTGTCAGATTGGGTTCTTCAATGCATAGAATCACTCATAATCATATACATACACTCATACACTCATCGCGTACATCCGATTACCGCGTGCTTATGTACGGAGTAGATTGTTTGAAACGTGGAGAGAACCTAACGTTAACTGACGGTTAGTCATTAATATTAACATTAGTCATTAATAATTAGCCGTGTGCTCGCTATCCGAGCGCTGTAGATGATAGTACATAAATTAGCTAGGTTTGTATCATCAGCAATATACGTTCAGTTCTTCCCCTCATATTAAGAAGTCACGCCTCCATTATCCAAATCAAAATCTCAAAACCATTCCTGAGTTCATAGTTTTGATTTCAACTGTCTAAAATTTAAATTTATACTAATAGGATTTTCCTTCTAAATATCTGAGCCGTCGGATTACTAATTCTTGAGCAGTTTCTTCAGAGTTTTTTGCATCCCTGTAGATATTGTTGCATCCCAGTAGATAATATCGATACCTTAATTCACAAAGGGAATATGTCCATCATAAATTCTGAAGGACATATTCCCTTTGTGAAGTAAGGTATCGATATGGTCCACCTGATCGTTGTGGAGTCGAGGCGCAAGCGCTTTGGCAAAAAGATGTCGGATATCGGCTTTTTGAATGATAACATCGTGAAATGATCATTCATTTCATTACGCGTTCGTGAAGTGATCAGGAAAAAAAAAGATACAGAGTATTCTCTTCGGATGATTACCAAAGCACTCAAACAGCTGAAGGACCGTATACCTCCCATTAACAAATATAATGGGGAATGGGGAAAAGGCTGAGATCTTTGCTGAACACCTCGAGAACAAATTTATGCCATTTTCTAGGAACAGTGATGAAGGAGACTTGCCGATGGTCTTCTCCTCCACAAATATGAACTCCATACGACCAGTAACGCTCAGTGAGCTGAAAAACGAAATTCGCAATTTCAAAACTAATAAAGCTCCTGCATACGATCTCATTACAGGTAATATAAGCAACTACCAGAAGAAGGCGTCCGATATCACTACTACCAGCGACAAGAAAACTACAGCAGTACGTTGACGATGTAAGCGCCTAAACCAAAACACGACGCCTCAAGCTTAGTGAACGGAAATCTACCCATACCAACTTCACGGACAAGAATAATATTCTTGTCCGTGAAGTTGGTATGGGTGAAGTTGGTATCGTTCATGTATTATATGAACGATACCAGTCATCATGAATGAACAAAATATTCCCTACTCTTACTGCAAAGTATTTAGGGATGACTCTTGATGCCAAATTACGATGGAAGGAGCATGTTATTTAAAAAAACAAATAAATATAAAATTCAAAAAATTCTACTGGCTGTTTGGTAGGTATTCTGATTGCTAGGTACATAACAAATTGCTCATCTACAAGCAACCAGTAGGGACTTATGGTATCCACCTCTGGGGCTGCACTAAAAAAACCTGCAAGATTATTCAAACTTTTCAGTTCAAGGTACTCAGGAGTATTGTCAACGCCCTCGAAAACGAATAAGAAATTATGACCTCCATCGAGACCTCAAGATGGAATCTGTCAGCGAAGTAGTGAAGCAACATGCAATAAAACACGAACAGCCGCTCAATGAACACATGCATCCGGAAGTTCTTCGACTCCTAGGCATCAGCAACGTCACACAGCGGCTTGATAGAAAAAACCTCTTGTTCTTGTCATGTGACAAGTGTAGTGATTGAGTGTTGTCCTGAGTTACAGCCACTGGGCTAGAAACTCTACAAAATGTTTATTATTTCATAGGAAATTAACTTGATGGGCCGAAGCTCAGTTGTTATGTTATTGATATGCCAAATATATATCTATTTTTTTTTTTAATATTACGCGTCGGACCAACGATCAAAATTGTTCGAAATCATATTTCATTTTACATTGACCAAAGGGTTCCAATGAATATCAACTATCAAGAACCGCATTGAATTATCAAGTTCAATGTCCGCTGCCTCATTTTACGATTTTCGTACGTTCCTGTCTGTGTGGTCACACTCCAAGCAACGCGCATAATGATAAATACGAATGTTCGCCATGAGCTGCCATTTTGAGGATAGATAACAGATAGAACCTAGTACGACTCCTATACGAATTTTATCGAAATCGGACAGTACCTAACTTCCAGCTGCGCGCAACATTTGCAACACAAATAACTCCACTACTATCCATCATATTTACAGAATTTGGGAAGGGATGATCCCCTAACAAATATTATAGTTGTTAGGGGATGGCCGCAGTGAATTTCATCACAATTATACTGCCTCTTTCGGCTGCGCTTGCGCAGTCCTGAATCCAAGCGTTTCGCCCAACTTTTCTTCCTACAGATTTGATGAGCTTTGAAGTGGTTAGTTGGGTTGATGACTAAATGATGACATACCGCTATTCAGAGGACTTCTTGTGTTGTGAAGAGTTATTTGTCAACAGATCGGTTTTAGACGTTGGGGAGGTCGTGTAACATGGGCACGGGATGTTACGCTGTGTTTCACTAACAAGGTATCTGTAGGCTTGTTGTTTGGAATCTAACTTGAATTTAGAATGACTGATCCGGATTTGGTAGGATCAACTATCAACCACTATCAGTTGCATCACACTCCTAACTCGTTAATGAAAGGTTTTTGCGTGCTACAGGGCGCGAGTCGGGAGCCGCGGATTGAGATTAGCATTCCGACGCTATCCTTGTTAACTTCCCTTCCCAAGAGCGTAGTGAAGTAGAGATTGAACAATAATATAACCTCATTTTCGATGAGTTCCCACGGTTTCATCACAACCAAGGGATCACACAAAGAGTACGTGTCTACCATTTGCAACTTTCAGTGCAAGCAAAAGAAAATCGCAACATCGTATATGTTGCTCTTTTAGGTTTCTGAACTTTGGATCAGTAAGTATCTATATTAGTACAATTCAAATATGTACGTTTTATCAAATATGGCGATTTTATGTGTACTATAATTTTCAAAAATTCGGAAGTAATTCAACGGTTTCATAGAATTGTGAGCAGAATTGGATTGAATTTTCCGTTTGTCACTGAGGTCTTAGATGACGGTTTGCATTATGCATCCAATATTAAAAGTTTTCTTAGATATCTTTCTGACGGACAGCTATCATTTGGAAACAAGCACGAAAACCCATCAGGGTGAGTTGCCAGAGGACTCCATCAATCCTGTACACCAGAGAAAAAAATGTACAGAGAACCTAACAGTAAATTGTAGCAGCTTCGTAAACATTTTAGAATCGAAGAATGATCCAAATCACGGCAATAATGCGTATAAAAGATGAAATCGAACCTTTTAGAAAAACCTAGACCAAGATCTTGCTGTGCAAAAAAATTCCAGGGCTTCAATCATACACCGAGACTGCAAAATGGAGCGTGAAGTCTGCTTCGGTTCCCCAACTGGTAACTCGGTTGATAGGCACTCAGAGCAATGCGGCCAAATGAGAATGTTGAGCAGGGTGATGGTGATTGGGGAACCCAATAGTTTCAGCCAGCCACGATATCTCAGGAACCACCCATGTCACAGACAGTTTCATCCCAGTGCGACGAAACTTGGCTTGTACGACAGAATGTCCTCTGAGAACGAGACAGACCTCAGACTCAGTACGAATACTCGAATTTCGGAAACCCATAAATCCCACTCTTACCAAGTAATTGAGGCGGCCATATATTTGTATGTTGTCTTTTTCACGTCATTAGGCCATTGTATCCGTAAGCCAATGTACTGTACGAATTTCGGAGCGCGCAACCTAACGTCCATGATGTAACTTCGCTTAGTTCGATCATAGCAGTAGAACGATTCTTCGAATCCAACTACCTACAGTCTGACTGTACCGGTTATAAAAATCGCATTAGATCCGTCACGATTCATGTGCACATTAGCTCTCAGAACTTAAATTTGTTTTTAATAGTTGAGTTGGAGAGGACGGGATATCCCGCATTGTCGTTCCAACGAATGATTCTTTGAAATCGAAAGGATCTTCTTCCAATAAATAACGATACTCTCTTGTCGTGAATGTGGAGGTTATTCATGAATGTATTTGAATTAATCGTTTTTTTTTCGTTTTTTTTCCTTGAAACTTTACAATACCTACATAAGACACCAGGCTGGGACTACACGTGTTGGAGTTTTGGATAATCACTTATGCCCGAGAAATTATTACCATTGAGTAGACTTCAACTCAATAAATACACGGGAAGTTGCATTACACACACGAGTTACGGAATGACATACAATACGGCCTTCTTGTCCCCTTAGCCGTGTCATTTCCACTTAGGTATGTGTCCAATCATGTACCACTAAAGAAACACCCCACAATTGTTCTTATGCTCTAAATGTCAGCCTCTCCAAATTGAGCTCAGCTGACCTTAGCGAGACGGGTTCCACGAATTGAAAGCAATGCATATACAATTTCAATTTCAAGATTTTGGGTCGGGGTTCATGAGCGACAGAACTCCTGGAATAAATGCTGAGGCTGTTTGTCGTCATGCGAGGAGGGAGTATGGTTATCTAACTCAAGAAAACTTCCATCTTCTCTCATCTGTGAGTCGCAACATTTCTCTGGAACCTCTACGAAGAGTTCCGCCCTTATCGTTGTGGAGATTCGACTCAAAGTGCCATTAATTAAGTTTAGGTGGGTTGCAATGCAGGTTGAGCAAAGTTAAAGCAGGATCATAGATCTTGTACTTATAAGATCCTTAATTCAGTATAAGGGCAATGATCAACTCTCTCCGCTCAAAGGTTCAACAACCGAACGCAAAAAAAAAAAAAAAAAAAAAAATCTCAAGTGAATGATCGTCGACCGGCACTGGGCTTGTTCGTTATCTTCCATGACTTTACCTTGTTATTTCGTACTAATGATCTTTTAGTACCTGTTAACCGGTTGAGGCTTTCCATTCGTTGCTTTCTATATTGGATTTAATATAACTACAAACCTGGGGTAACAGTAAATATGAATGTAGTGTTATTTATTTTTTGTAATTTCTGAAGTTGAAAATAATGGTCTCAGATGACAACCCTCAGGTATTCCAGGTACCTACCTACAATAACATGGTGGAGTTATAGAGTATAGAGATGTGAAGGTCTATACTTTCTTCACAATGTATGTCCTTTGAATTACTATATTTTCTACTAAATGTAACCAAAAATACGATATGTGGTCCAAACAAATGTGACAACCCTACTCAAGAAGCTCGCCACAAGCTGGTCGCCTTTAGTTTCTAACTCAACACTCTCTTTTAAAAGCTTCTCGCTGGCCTTATAACAGGGGAAGATGAAAATGTTTCACCTAATTGGAATAACGTTTTTTCATCAAGAACATTACTGTTGGACTTTTCGCTCCAGAAGATTGGGAGCAAAAGTTACCACACGTCTTCTGTATGGGTGGCGTCCCTGGGGTTGAAGTATTTCTAGCATCTATATTATTAAATCGTTCGGTTTATTAACCAGAATCACGATCTTTTTTTTTTTTTTTTTTTTATTCGGCTTATGGTATTGGTACCATTTCTGTAGTTGTTATTTATGTCTATACTCTCATTTTGGCTCAACTGCTTGACCGAATTCGGATGAAACTTGGGGAATATGTCGTGGGTTGTGGAACATTGTGAATTTCAAAATTCACAACAGGAAGGAAGATTACAGGCAACCTTGACTATGGGCGGGAGGAAGAGCGAGGGGTGACCGCTGCTGTACGTACGTGCGTTCTTTGTCTTCCAGTCTGATTTTGGTAACAGTCAATCCCGGCTCCCCACTTTACATATTTATTTATTGATGTACTCTTCATTGAACGGACCAAGCCAGATTACACAGTGGGACGCAGTATGTTGACGGGAGGAGATTATGGTATATATAGATCGAAGATCGAAGAGGATGACACAAAAAAAGTAGAATGGAGAGATTGAAAATGGATCAAGCAAACATGACTGTGAAAGACGATTTTTTGTTTCTACGGTGAGAGGGGAGTATTAAACATTTCCGGTTCTGTAGAGGTATGCAGACACTCAGAGATATACAAAGCTGGTTGAGCGAGGCAGGCAATGAAATGAACGGTTCATTTGATAGTGTGTGACGGAAAACGGGTCGTGAAGGAGATGTTGAGACCGAGCCAATAAACTGAGCCGGAATGCTCGCTTGGGCGGGCAGTACATTTTATTTGGTTTAATTCGAGCTAGGGGCGTTAGTTGTCCTCAAATTGAACTGCTTTCAAACTGCTCATCAGAACTAAGAATTATCTAACTGTTCGTCAGAACAATTCATTTCTCTTATTACCTGTTTATCTATTTCAGTAAATTTTTAATTTGGCTGTATGAATCATTCACCCAAGTGGGAGGAAATTTCTGTCATATCCGTCTAATAGGTAGTCAATGTGGTACCAACCAACCATCATGTGGTACAATGTTTAGGATGTTAAGTAGAATTCACATGTGCACGAGCAGAGATCTGACTAGATTTGATCACACGTAGCAACCGCTAATTTTATATTTTATTCGCGCGAAATAGGGCTCGACTATTATTCGGACGATTAGGGATAATTATTACGTGAGGGAAATTTCTCTAAGAATCTCGTATTTTTCCAACATGCCAATTTTTCTATTCAATGAGTTGGTACCTATCTCTCCATCACAGTTTTCTTTCTAGACTCAATTGACTCAATCAGGAGAGAACCGATCGGATCTGAGTGTTACGGAAGAGACAAGACAAGAATTGGCAGTTAATCCAGTGATTATGGTACGTACGTATCAACCAATAGCTTGGTCAACAATGAGTATACACGTCCAAGCTCTTTGTTGGCGTAATAAACCTATTAGGTATTGCGAACCAACTTCCCAACTACGGCGGCTGATCGAAGTGGTGTAGGGACCCTCTGCTTCCTTCTGTTCATCTTCTATTGAGGCTGTTATGCTGTAACTTGGCGCAATCTTCCTGCCGCTGCCACACTCTACTTACTCTCTTGTTACACCCTTGATCCCCAAACTTTCTCGCATAGGCATTGAACATTTCTACAGTTATCTTGGAACTCTGTAAGTCACTTCCAATACTACAATGAGTTAACAATAATATTGGTAACTCATTGTAGTAATGGAAGTGACTTACAGAGTCATTATATTATAATGACTCTGGAAATTTCTAATATTTTTTCCTCGCTTGTTCATATTATTCTGCCCTCTTCACAGCAGTACAGCAAGTGAGTATTTCTCTACATCGTGAGCATTTCTCTGAACCCGCACAAGACATGAAGCATTTACGCCTACAAGTTACAGTCATCGAGGTAATGGTAGCGGAACAGAGCGCGGCCGATGATGGGAGGGGCGAACATCGCGTGTCGCGTTGTTATTTGTACTCTTTCTCCTGGTTGTACTCGTACATCACAGTTTCGTAATAATCCTCAACTTCCCCCCATCGGCCTCCACAGTGCCAAATTCGAAAGCGACTTTTAAGGAAGGTCAATAAGAAAAAATAAATCTTAGCCAGGTACTCGTGTGTGCAAATTTACCTACGTCTAATATTTTAAGAAGTATCATGCGCTACTTGAAAGCAAAAACAAGGCAAGCAGTAAAAACAAATAGACACAGAGCCAAACCCTCAATACTGATCCACCTCCACCTCTGCCACCATCCACAAATCATCGCCAAGCTCATAAATCTGTTGAAATACAAGAGGTGCCTTCTAATACTGTCACTTTAGATATCAGAAACATTAGTCAAAATGCAGTTCGATCTGTTATTCAAAAACTCTGCAAATTCTTGACACAACGGTTTATTATCTTCCTTGTGCAGATCACCCTTCTGTCTATACCAGACTGTGTTGCAAATCGGCACCATACCATATTCTCACCGTACTCATACCATACCATACGAATTTCTTTCCTATCATGTATGATATACCATACTGTACTATACCAAATCAAACATACAATATTATACCATACCATACTCATACCATGTCATACAAACCGAGTGAATATTGAAATGTCATCCATTTCTGACCTATATATAAAATTTCAAGTATCTAGCTCATCATCAAAATTTAATTTGTTTAAACAAATAGGTATTATTTTAAACAATTTTACAGACAAGAAACCGGGTGAATATTGCATTGTGATCCAGTTCTGACCTATTTTGGTTTATTATCTTCGATAATGAACCATTGGAATCGCCCAAAGAAAAAAAAATTTTAACCCCCCCTCAAAATTTGTTGGTTTACGTTTCAAGATACGTAGATTCAGAAAATCGAATAAAAAAAAATCCGTCCGTCCGCCGTACGCCGTACGCCGTACGCCGTACGCCGTACGCCGTACGCCGTACGCCGTACGCCGTCCGCGCCACTTTGCCCAGTTAGCGTTGAGCTAAAATTACGAAATTTGGTTTCTGGGTTTGGACCAGCCCCACAATGGTCCTCGAAACTTTTCATAACCCTAGGTCAAGGGGAAGGGGTTCAAAACGAAATTTAAAATTTCGACAATGTCATATCTCCAAATATTTAACTGAACCGTGTAATGTTTAGTTCACTTTTGAATGACCTGAAAAATTACGAATCTTTTAAGACCAATTGGATTTTTGTGCGACCAGCTGTTCGTTCACAGTGAGCGCGCAAAGGTTTAGGAAAAACACTAAACTTTCGCGCCGAAAACGGCCGTTATGTGACCCAACCACCAGACGCCCAGAATAAAACTACCTTTTTTCATCTTCCCGGTAAACTACAGTCTAGAAATTTTAACCGTGAGTCGGGGATAGACCACATTGCAATATTTACTCGGTTTCTCATCTGTAAAATTGTTTAAATAATACCTTTTTGTAATAATACAAATTAAATTTTGATGATGAGCTATTGACTTGAAATTTTAAAAATAGTTCAGAACTGGATCACAATGCAATATTCACTCGGTTTCTTGTCTGTAAAATTGTTTAAATAATACCTATTTGTTTAAACAAATTAAATTTTGATGATGAGCTAGATACTTGAAATTTTAAATATAGGTCAGAAATGGATGACATTTCAATATTCACTCGGTTTGTATGACATGGTATGAATATGGTATGGTATATTATTGTATGTATGATTTGGTATAGTACAATATGGTATGATAGGAAAGAAATTCGTATGGTATGGTATGAGTACGGTGAGAATATGGTATGGTGCCGATTTGCAACACAGTCTGGTATAGACAGAAGGGTGATCTGCACAAGGAAGATAATAAACCGTTGTGTCAAGAATTTGCAGAGTTTTTAAAATTTCAAGTCAATAGCTCATCATCAAAATTTAATTTGTATTATTACAAAAAGGTATTATTTAAACAATTTTACAGATGAGAAACCGAGTGAATATTGCAATGTGGTCTATCCCCGACTCACGGTTAAAATTTCTAGACTGTAGTTTACCGGGAAGATGAAAAAAGGTAGTTTTATTCTGGGCGTCTGGGGGTTGGGTCACATAACGGCCGTTTTCGACGCGAAAGTTTAGTGTTTTTCCTAAACCTTTGCGCGGCCACTGTGAACGAACGGCTGGTCGCACAAAAATCCAATTGGTCTTAAAAGATTCGTAATTTTTCAGGTCATTCAAAAGTGAACTAAAAATTATACGGTTCAGTTAAATATTTTGAGATATGACATCGTCGAAATTTTAAATTTCGTTTTGAACCCCTTCCCCTTGACCTAGGGTTATGAAAAGTTTCAAGGATCATTGTGGGGCTGGTCCAAACCCAGAAATCAAATTTCGTAATTTTAGCTCAACGCTAACTGGGCAAAGTGGCGCGGACGGCGGACGGGGGACGGGGGACGGCGTACGGCGTACGGCGGACGGGGGACGGCGTACGGCGGACGGACGGATTTTTTTTTATTCGATTTTCTGAATCTACGTATCTTGAAACGTAAACCAACAAATTTTGAGGGGGGGTTAAAAAACTTTTTTCTTTGGGCGATTCCAATGGTTCATTATCGAAGATAATAAACCAAAAGTAATGACTGTTAAATAACAAGTGCCATTACCTCACTCAACATAGTGAACCAAACATTGCCATGAATACTTTGCAAAATATCCGCATCATGACGTGGAACCCTTGTTCCATCCGAGGGAAGTACGAAGAAATACTGCACCACGTTACCACCCATAATATCGACGTTGCCATGTTTTCAGAAGTGAAACTTCGGGAGGCTTACGATTCCGCCCCGTGTTGTCATTAAATGATCAGAGCAGCTTAATGGAACCATAAGATTCCGCCCGAGCCTATCTCTAGAAACCTTAAGATTCCACCCCTCCCCGAGAACATCTCCCCTGTGTACGGAAAACGCAGTTAGTAAAATATGGAAATGATATTTAGCAATTTATTAACGAAATTTGTCAACAAAGCTTACGGGTCCAAACATTAATTTCGTCCACTTGATCTATATGTGCAACTAATCTATATGGTACTAATCAGTTGATTAGGGGATGTTTTTATTCCGCAACCCTCAACATGGGCGGTAAACAAACACGGAGGTGCGGAATCATAAGTTTCGGGTTCACCTGGCCACTGATAGACCGGGCGGAGTCTTAAGGTTACTCTAAGCCGATGGGATTAGTGAGGTGCTCAAATCCGTCGAGCTAATGACAACACGGGGCGGAATCTTAAGGCTACCGAAACTTCCATTACGATCAAACTGGACTCCTCCAGGTTACAAATCGTATGTGACGCATGATCCAAAGGGAGCTAGTCGTGCTGGGGCTGTTCTCTTGGTTCGCGCTAACCAGTCGGATTTAATCCCAATTGGGGAGGATGTTGTTCAAGTAGCAAGATGTATTGTACACGTAGAAGGCCTCGACGTGCAACTTGGAGCCGAAATCGAGTTCTGACTATGTCAACTCTGGTTGGAGTACTACACGAATTGGGACCTTCGTTCATAATTGGTGGAGACTTTAACGCCAAACATTAAATTCGGAATTCCCCTCGAGCGAACAAATATGGTTCCCTGATAGCTGAGTGGAAACGTCGTTTTAATCTACACATAGAACACTACAGTTCCTACTCGCTATGATCCAAGACCTCACGTAAGACCAAGTCACCTGGATTGGTTCATATCAAAAGGCTTAACAAATAAGTTGTCTGATACTCATATAGAGCATGGACTCAGCTCGGATCATTTGGCTGTTCACACTGTTCTCCACCATAAACCGATCTTATTCATCAACCGTCCACCTATAGTCCGTCATCCTATGAACTCCCAAGCCTATCCCCCCCCCCCCCCCTGATTAGTGAAAAAGATAGTCATCAGGCGGTTACTATCGTTACAAACGTCACCACCTCAGCAGTAGAAGCTTTCTCGCCAATGAGACCTGTTGTCCTTCAAGGATTTTTTTTTTTTTTTTTTTTTTTATTAAAAAATCATTAATATAGTTATGGATTTTCATAAGTGGGTTTTCAACAATTCAAGACCAAATCATTACGAGACACAGAAAAAAAAATCCAAGGGCCTCACAAGGGCCATAAAATTCCTACGAAACATGTATATTCCACGGATTGTAATAAACTCGGAATTCATGTTCATTCAGCGTCCAAATATATTGGATATCTTGGTTGCGGGAGATAATAAATAAGCCAATAATAAGACGACGATGTGAGAACCTATGAATATTGGACCTTTGTATTGTACCTATAATTAAAACGAAGAAGTCGAAACTCCAAATAAAATAATATCTGACTATGCTCCACAAAAACATCCGAGCAGAATTCGATTATTACACTGATCGAACCCTGATAACGTGAAGGGGTGTCGAATCATAAGAAATAGGGGAAAATGGAGAATCCTTCGCGTTCCTAGAGAAAAAATAACCTTCGCTGACTTAGTCCAGGACACATGAATACTGCTTTTGATATAAACAAAGTGGTTCTGCCTTTTTTTTATATAAATCTTTTTTTAATAAATAATAGTTTATTATTGTGAAGTTTTTCTCATTTTCGCAGACGGAAGGAGACTGGTGGAGTTACAGAGGAACCAACTTCGACAACTTCCCTGTTTCTTAATTGGAACTGTGGTGCGTCGTTGGAATTCGAAAGGTACTATTACGTTCAGTATGCGTACTCAACTTATTCAAGTAGCATTGTTTTTTGTAACATTCAGCCATACAATGTTAAATTTTATTTACACTTACATGGAGAGAAAAAATATATATATACACAATCAATAAAACATAAAACGTTTCCTAGTAGGAGCATCTTACCAAATACAAAAACTACCTACTCAAAGTACGATATTACTTAAATTAAATTTTATACATTTTATAAATGAATATATTTCTTGCCAGACTTCCACTTTTCTTACGGCCAACAGAGTCGCATAACTGAACGGGTTATATACTAACGGGTGAACATGGCGGAACATGATTTCCCTGTTCTGAGCGTAAAGAGGACACACCATGATGACATGTTCCGCATCGCCATATGGCTCTCCACAGTCACACGCAGGGTCTTCTCTTTTACCTATTTTGTGTAGGTACGCTGGACATACAGCGTGATTCGCTCTCAGACGGCATAAAATGCGAATAAACCTTTTTTCATTATCGATATTTTTAAACCAAGGTATTAATAATGCTTGGATTAATACTTTTGAAAAACAAACCCTTGCTACCTTTTTCAAACACTACCTGCCACTCACATAACTTTTGGGCTTTCGAAATCGCATACTCTTCCTTGGGCAAACAAGCGATTACAGCTACTCCATACGGTTCAGACCTTGTTCCTCGAACGTGAACGTCATCAAATGACACGCTGCGAGTAAGTATAATATGCTCGTATACATAATATTGACCTCCGTTAGAGTCAAACACAGAGTTCTACTAATATAACAATACTTAGTTAGTGGAAAACCTTACGGTTTGTGAATGATAGGTATTGTACAATATTAAATAATATGTATAATATACTATTATGTATAACAATATAATATAACAATACCTATCATTCACAAACCGTAAGGTTTTCCACCTACTAAGTAGGCTCAGATCTGAGCCTACTTAGTTAGTGGAAAACCTTACGGTTTGTGGATGATAGGTATTGTACAATATTAAATAATATGTATAACATACTATTATGTATAATAATATAATATAACAATACCTATCATTCACAAACCGTAAGGTTTTCCACTAACTAAGTAGGCTCAGATCAGTAGAACTCTGTGTTTGAAACTAACGGAGGTCAATTTGATGCCCATTTTGAAACCCAGAATTTCATGGTCAGAGGAGACATCGATCGTAGCTAACTATTGTAGCTTCAAGGAGATGAGGATCGGTGCGTTTACTCACCATACTTATCTGGAGAAACGCCTTTCTAATATGAGACGTAGTGGCGTAACAACCTCGTTGAAATACAAGTGAGAGATTTGGAATACGTCTGATCAAATGAGGAGCGAATAATTTAACGAGGAATAATTCTATAATTCACATGTCGTCGAGTGTTCTTTGACGGCAGCATGGCGAGGAGTTAGTGAACGAGCTTCGCTGGACTGGAATACTCATAATTTTCGATTATCCCCTCATTTCTCGACATATTGCATCAAACATACTTTGGGCTGAATGCCCTATCGAGACCAAACTAAGACGCAACCCTGCAAGTTTGAAATTGGAATCAGAAAACGGTGTCTATGGAACCTTTATGTCATACTTAAACTTATCGTACATTATGATGTTATGAACGAAAAATCCTGAACGAGTTGCTATCAGCTGGACCGATTGTCTCTTTGATTCCTATGGTGTCCACGTCCCATAAATCATTGATCGAGAAATTTAACAGACTGATATTCAACTAAGCTCTGAGCCTCAACTATGTCTTCGACTGAAACCAAACAAGGAACCCCGCCAACCAAGTGCCCACTGCCGATAATTCGACGTCAATTATTTCAACTTTTTTAGACAAAATGTTCGCAAGGCCAATAGCACTTGGTAGAAGATCAATTTTTGGTACATCAACCTTAACGTCATTTATAAAAATGTTTTTCTCCTTCAAAGTAGGGAAATTAGACACATCAATTACACGAGGTACTGGCTACTTAGGAGACACGAAACTGAAGAACTGCACCATTACGCTCGAGGCTAGTTTAATTCTGGTCATTAGTAGTGGAACAACTGCGCAAGAGCCCCTCGCACAGCACAAAAGAAAAACGTTAGAAACCCATCCTCGTGAACTTCAATAATTCGTCTAATGACCAAAATTGATCCAAATCAACGATTGATTAATATTCAACGACTCAACTATCAATTTTCATAATTTTGAAATACACGCTGCGTAAACATCAAACAGATTAGCTTACAAAGTGGGTATTGATACATGCAACAAAATCAGGAGACGTAGAATGTGGGATATGCACTTCCATTCAAAACTTCAATTTGGGTGGCGAAGGATATCACTGAAATTGAGACTGTACCCAATATCAAGCGTGAAGCCCCGGCGGTTCGTATGAAACTGGAAGACTTAAGGCACCCTCCGAACTTCGTATGAAGTTCAGAACTACACGAAGGTATGAGATTTTATAGCATAACATTAGTGAAGAGTCTCATAGATAGAGAAACAAGATCCATCAGCTAAGAGGATGTGATGACGACAACCATGTCGTGTGTTGAGGATTTCGGTATGAAACTAGGATTTCGAATAGTGTTTCCTGGAAGATGCAAACTTATCAATGATGTTTATATTGGATTCCTGGAGTACAGTTGATTAACCTCCAAAATCAAACTTGGGACCTTCTTCATCACAAGTCATCACAAGGCGCACGCATCATATACATATACCAGAATATTTGGTTTATATACCAGAATAATTGGCTAGGATTTGATTAACATTTTCCTAAAATAAAATCATACTTGAATTTCAGTAGGTCGATGAATTGGTTATAAGAAATCACATCATTTTCAAGTTGCTTATAATTTTAATAATAACTAATTACATAGTGACATAATGCGCTGCAGAACCACCTCATACATACATGGTCCAGTTGAAATACCCATGAAACATCTGTTTGGCGAAGCCATTTCAACATTAAGTTGTTTGAACATACTCTGAGATTGTTGAAAGGATATTTTATGTTCAGCTAGTAATCGCAATATCCTATTCTCTAATCATTGCAGGAATTATTCCTGGGTGATAGCCGCAAAATGTCTTAATCTTCCGTTCAAGTATGTACCAATAGAATTCACCTCTACTTCAATTAGATTCTGAGAGACCAAATTCGTGTTTACCACATGGTAATTTATTAATGTGCGTGACATTGAAAAACCATTCAAAAAACATCAGTAAAACCACAGGATCAATTCCTGCGGTCACACAGAACGCTTATGCCTATTCTTCACTATTTCTGGTGCTGTTCACCACACTGACAAGGATACCCAAGATTTGGGGATCAAGATTGCTGAAAAAACAATTATTATAGGTACCTAAACTTTTCGATAATTTTCGAAATATGAACGGAAACTCAAGGCACAAATTTGTTCTAAATTCCAAATGTAGGTATCAGAAAGATTATAAGGCCGAAATGATGGTTCATTGGTATGCAAGGTGTCAGTGATATTTTAATAACAATATTCGAGGGGCCATGTTGAAAACAACTAGAGAGTACAAAACAGAGCAATTATTCAAATCGAAATGAACGTCTGAATAATGTATTCAGAACTTCAACTTCCCCATTTAAATTGTAAAAGAGGGAATAGTACGAGTATAAGCAAGGTGGTTGAAATATAGATGAAACAGTGTTCAACTAACACAGTTATTCAACATGTTTTGGCATCGAAATTGGTCAGGGTTCTTCACCGATTGTAAAAGTAAATATACAATAAAATTATGGAATTCAATATTTAACAATAGGCACGCTAAGAAGTCTACCGATTCATGAGTTATTTCCGGCGTGGAGGACTGTTTTGTTTTCCATATAGCGGAACATCAGTCAGTTGAGGGGTTGAATGAATTATTTCCATTGTAGTGTTAAAAATACGAAACAAATTCCAAACCCAGTGATCATTGAGTACCCACCTACCTAACATTCAAAATTCGTAAACTGTAGAATTTAGTCAAGTTAGGTGATGCTCTGTCCTCAGGTTTTTGGGTTGGGTCTGCCAGAATCTGTCCTAATAGGTAGGTACCTATAAGCGCTAACCAAGCGTACGCTGCAACAGAGAAGCGACAATCTCCGAAAATTTGTATATCGGTGGTGTATGGAATGAGCGATTAGCGTTTATTCAGGTGAAAACCATATCACAAGAAGAAGGTACGGTGTTTCCGTCAATCATGCGGTGTAAGCCTCTGAAAAAATGATTAACCTAAATTTATCTACTTCATAAAACGACAATAGGTAGTATAAATCAAAACAAGTAAGGAATCATTTTGCATTGTGGTGGCCACAACGCAGTGGTGGCTTTTCACGTCAGTAACTCTACAAATCCTTATAATGAGAAAATCCACAGTCATGCAGCATGGCTATAAGAGCGAATTTTCGAATAAATAATAATTATTTATTGGTTTTTATTAAAACCAATAAATTATTTTGTTTATTAAACAATTATTGGTTTTATGTAAAATGTCTCCATTAAGAACGTGATGTCCATGAAGAACATCACAAGTGTCAACCACGTTTCTTCATATTCAAAGTGCTCCAGTTTGAGATCGGAATATGATATAGCAATTCTGACTTAACCATCTTATTCAGCGTGTAAAAACCTTTAAAATGAAGTGTCACTTGACAGACCGTTTCATTTTTGGAATTTATTGGTGAACCTAACCCCCCCCCCCCCCACCCACAAAAACTCCCCAACCCCAACCCCCCATAGCTTTTGGACATTTCAACGCTGAACACGACGGTGGAGTCAGAATTGCGATATCGCATGCCGTCATCAGATTAGAGCAGACTTAACATGAAGATCATATCAAGTGACAACCATGTTTCTTCATCTTCAAAGTGCTAAGATATCGAAATTCTGATGTCACCATCGTGTTCAGCATAAAAAACAACCTTTAAGATGAGGTGTCACTTGTCAGGATGTCTCATTTTGGGAATTTATGAGGAATTCCCCCCCCCCCCACCCCTTAAAGTTACCGTCTGGAATGACACATACATAAACATATATATAAATAGGTATATAAAAATATAAATATAATTTTCTTCTCGGGCTGTAAAGCGAAAATTTCCAACCTAGTTTTTCCAAATTTACGTAAGTGTTTTCTATAATTTTCATCCTCCTGTACGTTCATTCAAGTTCATATAAATATAATTATATACATACGAGTATAATTTTTGGTGTCTTTTGGCAGCGGATTCAGGATGGTCTGAAACGGATTTTGGTATGAAAATTATTCGAACATTCGAGTTTTAAAAATTTTGGACCGAGAACAATAGCTACGTTTTCTTCGAAAATTCGCTAAAACAGATCATGTTATTGTAACTATTGCCAAAAAAAAAATTTTTTTCGATTTTGTTTCAATTATTGTTGTTTATGTGTGTTCTCTAATGAAGCAATGATTAGATTACCATCATACGGAACATACGCCTCCATTTTGGTTTACTATGATTGATAACGAACCATTGAAATCGACCAGAGAAAAATATTTTTTAGCCCCCCTCAACATTTGAGGGTTTACGTTTCAACATACGTAGATTCAGAAAGTCGAATTTAAAAAAAAAAAAATCCTTCCGTCCGCCGTACGCCACTTTGTCCAGTTAGCGTTGTGCTAAAATTACGAAATTTGGTTTACGGGTTCTGACCAACCTCACTATGATCCCCTAAACGCATTTTGAAATTTTGAAAACGTCATATATGACGTTATGAGATATATGAGATATATCTCGAAAAATTCAAATTGTACGGTGTAGTTCTTTTTGACATTCAAATACAGTTTAATTTGAAAAAAAAAGGCTCAAAGGTTGTACTGATCAAATGACTTCAACATGCGGGTGAATCATGTGGGAGCCTGTCGTGTTAATGTTCATACTAGCCCAGCTGATTCGAACAGCACATGGTTTGCAGATATTAGTATTACCTATTTACAGATGAAATGATGTACCAACCTTCTGTCACGTTCTAAGCTAATTTTAGCCAATTAGGTATCAACTTTCTGAAAGTATAATTTATTCGTTGGTGAAGTGACAAGATTCCGCACCCCCCATTTATGACTTGGGCAGAAACGGAAATTCGGCTGACTACCTACCCAACTATTAGCTGGTGAGTTCGCGTGAAACACGCCGAGGAGAATGTCACCCAAGGCTGAGTGGAATCGGGCGACGCGACGATGAACGGTTCACGGGTGAACTCGTTACCACTGAGTTTGGAAGCAACAGAACAGAACACGGGAAAGAACCAGGACGTCGGCGCAGGGTGAAAACTCGAGGATCCATGGTCCAAGGGCACCCGTTCAGTTTGACCTCACTGCACGCAATCAACTAATAATCCGTTGTATTATAGGAGTTTCCCTCCTCGAATACAACACTGAGAATTGTATTATTTGTACAAAAAATATGTACCGACAGATTGATATCGACTGAGTTCATTGGATCATTGGCGGAATTAAGGGAGGGGGGGGGGGTGAAGGGGGCTTTGGACTTGCAACATAGTTTCGCCATTGCATTGGATAGAACAAGTTATGATTACAAGTATGAGGCCGAGAAAATACCTACAATAGAAAATTTAGGTTACTTGAACTTAATATTAGGTTATGAAGTAGGTAGGTAATAAGCTGAAGTTGCAATATCTGAAGTGGGTTGTAGTATCTGAAGTAAGTTGGAACAGCATAAATAGGTAGAATAATGCATAATATGTTGGAGAATGGCTATTGTTTACAGAATGATTCCCCTCTTCACTTGGTGATTCAGCATGCGCATCAGTCTCAACAGTGCAAGCAGAGTGTGTAACACACTCCCGAAGTACCATCGCATGTGATATTTGTAACAGATTCTGGGAGTAGTTTTTGTATCAATTCATGTTGATTACTACATGCTGTCAAAAGATCTAATAATGTAAGACAATATAAGAAAAAGCGTAAGGGTTCATTATGTCGTGGGCCTAGTTGCATCAGCATTTCTCTCAGTGTATAGATGTGATTTGGGCGAATGGGAAAATGTTTCCGGTGTATACACATTCTTTTTAAACCATTCTCAGTGGCCGATCTATGGGGGGGGGGGGGGGTTAACGGGCTATAGCCCCCCCCCCCCCATTGGGTCTAAACTTACACTGGATAAAACGGAAAATTTCTGAGAAGATAAAAATGTAACATGTAATTTATAGGAGTTGGAAATAAACAAACAGATAAACTGAGGATTACAGATGAGATCCAACGTTTGAACCTAGTTTATATCTCATGTAACCAAAGAAAACAAAATGTAATTTATTTAATAATTGCAAACCTGGTCCTCCATTTGAAGCGTTTTGATGCGACGCGACGAGCGGCGCGTTTAGAAGCGACAAGACAAGCATTAGGCCCAATTCACACAGAACGGGCGTGTGGCGAAGACGTGGCACCGACCTTTGTCCCTTCCGCGTCTTTCCATGTAAACAAATGGCTCAATGTAAACAGAAATGACGTGGCACAGGCGGCCGCCATCCCGCCCCTGCCACGTCCGTTCGCCGTCTCTCGTGGCGTTCGAGAAGGGTCTCGCCAGTTCCGTGCCACTCGTCACTTCATTCAAAATGAGGGATGATCTTGAATTCAACATTGAATTTTGCGAAGAAGTTGGGAAGATGTCCTTTCTCGCCACTGTCCCACCCGTTGTGTGTGCATTGCATGGGTCACGTCACCGCCACGTCCGTGCCTGGTCAGTGCCACGTCTTCGCCACACGCCCGTTCTGTGTGAATTGGGCCTTCCGAGGCGACGGAGGGTCCTTCTTCATTAGAGGCGACTAGTTTTTTTTTTCTTTTTTCTTGCTGGATAGCAGTTATTTGAATTTGAGAAGGTCTGTGCCGAGACGTAGGTATTGGGTTCAACCAATACTCGCGAAAAGGGGTACGAGTTTGGGCGAGTACCACCACCTGCACGAAGACCTGAAGAGGCTACCTGTAAAAATCTCAGGATTACTACAGGATGAGCCCCGAAACATTTGCCTACATTTTGAGAGCCATTGAGCCCTCAATAATGAAATGGTCAAATTTTCGCGAGACAATTACACAAGAAGAACGCCTCAGAGCGACCTTAAGGCCTTAGTGAGCAACTCTTGATAAATTTCAATAAAATTGATGCATTAGTGAAAAAAAGCAAATATAAACTCTGCTGTAAAGATATTGTGAAATTAATAAAAATAGAAGGAATTATAAAAACTTAGGCCAGGGCAATCGTGAAACAGGAACAGACGCCGAATGCCAACGAGAACTGGTCTAAAACCTGGCACGAAATGAAATTATGGGAAGGGTGAGAGGGGGGGAAGGGGGTTCGCGCGTATACGAGCGACATGTCCCATCGGAATTGGATCCGACGCTCGTCGCTGGAAAACGCTCGAAACTGACGCCTCAAAACGCGTGGAGTGGAGGAGTTTCTCACGATGGGATCAGTCGCTCGAATACGGACGTAAACGCGTTGTCGCTTCGTCGCGTCAAAACGCTTTCAGTGGAGGACCAGCCTATAATGCAAGAGCACAGCCGCCATTTCGCACGAGATACGGCGAAGAGATGGGCGATTAGAGCTTAATCATCCAGTGTCAGTGCCTCAGCGTGTTCGTTCACAAATGTCGAGTGATGAAGATGTTATTTTAACGGCGTCTACTGCAATAATTATTGCGACATCAGCAGGGGGACGTCGTGCTTGTCGTTCTCGGAGGTTCTCGATTCGCCCCAGTATCCTACAGGGAAGAAAAAAGTGCAGGGACCTACTGCTTGATGAGGTTGACGAGTTAAATCCCGAATACAGGGACGACGTGGGATTCTGCAACTTTTTCAGAATGAAGAGTTCAGATTTCGAACACGCCTAGCAGTCACACTGTGCTTTCGTACCATTCATTGATGTACACGATGAAGATTTCCAAGCAAGCTATTTCAGGCGGTTGAAGCTCGACTGAAGCCGATCGGCACGTCCACACGTTGAACTTTGATTCGGTTCAGGTCGGCTTTCTTTGAACTGGACCGACTTGGATCGGGTTGGGTTCGGCATCGTTCAGTTTGGTTTGGTTTCAGGCGAGTCGGTGAGGCCGACCGGCACGTCTACATTAATGGGGTCTGCGCACGATTTTTTTAAAGAATTTTTATTAATAGAGAATCATTTCAAAAACCTTCAAAATTAGTTCACTCTTATTATTTATGGGTAGAGAAACATAATCATGGTCATAAAAACCGCGCGATGACGTCAGAACGGCTGAAGCATCTGATTGGTCGGGGGGCGCCTGTAACACACAAGATGGACCCGACGGGTGACGTCACATGGGAGCGCGGTTTTACTTCCAAGTTGGAAATCAATCAGATTTCAATTGTGATTATCGATCTCTGTGGTGGAAACCGGTGTTTACGTGCAATAGCAACTCAATTAACATAATGAATCGGGTTTTTTTTTTTTTTTCAATTTTCATTTCTCATGCGCATACTCCATTCAGCTTTGCCGAGCGGCTCAAGCCGAATAATGCCGATCGGCATAGTAAGAACACGCTTTTATGAGTCAAACCACTCTAGCTATTTTCCAGTGTCAGTGTCCTCGTGCCAGTGTCAGTAGAGATGAAGCGGATTATTTTAGTAAGAAGATTAGTGGAACTGTTCTAATCAACAAAGCGAGTGATAGTGGTGATGTGACTACTAGTGATGACTCCTCAAACCCCAAATGTCCGCGTTGCGCTTGAGAGGAATATATTTTATCCCCAATCAAAACTAATCATTCAAAAGAGTTGAATACATATGAAGGGTACAGGGGAAGAAGAGTACGATTCCAAAATTGGAAAATGTTCAGGAGAGCAAAAACTAACTTAACCATCTCATGATACGTTGCCAAAGTATGAAAAAAAATTATCATCTTTTCCAAACCATCATGGAATGAAATCGTTTTTCACTAGTACCGACCTACCACGTGAAACTACTCCCAGAAAGCCTAGAGAAGGCATTGAAACCTCGAAATCGACACATAGTGGAATTATACCCTTCTTTCCCTGTACCATTCATATTAGTTATACCTATTAGTTATATGGCACCAACTCCACGAAAATCGTCTCTAAATTTAGTTATATAGATTACAAAATTTACAATGTCAAAAAATTGGTAAAATTTAATTTCTTGTATAATCTATAAAATATGTAATATTTTCCGTAAATTTTCTGATGCAAATAACCCTTAATTTGTTGTAGGCCCGAACTTTGTTACTGCTCTGTTATGCTCTGCTGACGTTTTTCTTACTAAAACGAGTACCTATTTATTTTTTCTTCAATAGAGTACTAATTTAAACATATTATTGGTAGTCTTAGGATACATTCTTATCCCAAATAAGTTAAAGAGCCTGGGAAATGTTTCAAATTTGCTGATTGGAAGAAAATGAATTTCCTGTTTGAAAACCAAAAAATAATACAGTACCTAGGTATGTTTGCTAAAAATATGAGCAATTTAATTGAAATTTGCGATATATGTCTCTAAAATTCACGTTTTGTTCCAGGATTTCAAAACATTTGTCAAGGAACCTTTAAAAAAATTTAAGAAGGCAAAAGAAGAATTCAAATATCACGAACTAACTAAATACCACCAATATTCAAAAGAGAAAGCACTTAATTTTACAGAGTCAATCAAACCTTCTTCCTCGACTAAACATATTGGTCATATGATCGATAAAGAAAAAGTAAAAATCATTCCAAAAATGAAACACTCTGACAAGTAGTTCAACACCTAACACCTTAGTTCAAAGATTTTTTTACGCTGAACACGATGGTGAAGTCTGAATTACCATATCTTATTCCTTTCTCAAACTGGAGCACATTGAAGATGAAGAAACTTGGTTGTTTCTTCAGATTTTCTTCAAGGTCTAATCTGATAACTGAAAGAGATTTCGCAATTCTGACTTCACCATCGCGTTCAGCGTTGAAAAATCTATAAATCGAGGTGTTACTCAGCAAAAAAAAAAGGAGACAAAATTTTTAATAAATCCAGCAAAATGGAGAAATTTTACATAAACCCGTCACCCCCCTCCCCTCACAGACCCCCCGGTTATCAGACCCGCCACTGACCATGCTTATACCTGTATCTATTCAAGGGACTGACAATATCGCATGTTTCACTGCGTTTTTCTAATAAATTGAGGAGTCAAATGGAATTCGAATTATTCCATTGACATTCTCCGGTTGTGTCCCTAAAAACATCTGAATCAACTTCCTGATTCAAAATTGTTCAATACAGTGGTAAACATGCCCATGTTTCGTGCTCAGTTTTTTTTTTTTTTTTTTTGTGAGACTGTATACGATTTGATTTTACGCCCTAGTTATGTTCCTTTCAACCTATAACTTTCAATGTATTTTACATCGACCTCCTTGCATGTTTCAGATGAACTGTAACTGCCCAGTAACCCAGCCAGGGCCCACACTGGCAGCAACCTGTGGGGGCAATGCTTACATGCTATTCATGGGACTCTTGGAGGTTTTCATCAGGTCCCAATGTGATTTGGAAGACCCCTGTGGGCGCCCTGTCAGTCGATCTGTTCCAGACCGAGAGTATGATTTCATTGTTGTGGGGGCTGGCTCAGCAGGTTCTGTAGTTGCCTCCCGACTATCAGAAATCCCACACTGGCGAGTAAGTTATTCATGTTAACCTGCAATGTAGAGAATTCCACGAATTCACTAGTGGCTTCCATAAAATTAATTACCCTAATCCCATCACAATCTAGGGGTACACCTCCCCCCTCTCAAAATTTATGGCAAATTCGTTTTTAAGATACGTAGAATTAGAAAACCAAATTTTAACAGAAGGCCGTTCGTACGCGGTCCGCTCCACTTTGCCCAGTTAGAAATGTCCTAAAATTATAAAATTTGGGTTACGAGCTCAGACCAACCCAAGGCAGATTCTTGAATTTTTTCGTAATCCTAAGTCAACATGAAGGGGTTCAAAACTAAGTTGGAAATATGAAGAAGGTGATATCTCGAAATTTTCAAATGGAACGGTAAGTGGAATTTTTTGAGATCATCTGGAGCGTTTTACAGCCAGCTCTTCGTTCACTATGGGGGCTCGAATTTACAGCCAATAACAAATCATCAACAAGAGAGAGAAACAAAAGGTAGAACTCTGGGTCAATGTTTTACTGCGGAACAGGTGATTCAAACAACACTTGGTTTTGGTTTTGCGGAGTCGAGTTTCTGAGATGAATTTCGTGTCTACTGAACACTTTTCGTGTTATATAGAATATTTGGTGGTTATAAAGTATTGCCGAAGTTGCTAGGGACGAGTATATATAACCCCAGAGTTATATAAATCTATTCCAAAAATTCTTTAATAAATTCCCCCAACTTCATATTTGGCATACCCATCAGTAGGTACTTCATTCTTCCATCTTTTCCTCAACTCTAATGGTTCGTTCACCTTGGCGTTCCAGCGATAAACTACTATCATTAACTGCAACACATTAACAGTTTATGTAACTCAAATATCGACATTACACATAACAACCTCATAAACTAGATGAGACCGGACCGTCTCAGGGTACTGTGATTTAGTTATGGTTTAGTACTAGCTGTCGGGCCCGTCGCAGACGGGCAGAACTCGGGGTGTGTCCATCTACCTCTGTTATATTTCGGCTTCCCCATAAGCCCCCACCCCAATGCATCGGATCCGGGAGTGAACCCCTTTATGTCCTTCCCCGATCACGGAAACATTTAAATATGGGAGAAGGGTTCAATCCATTGAGCCGTTTTTGCGTGATTGAAGGACAAACAGACAAACAAACAGACAGACAGACACCAAATTCAAAATCGGCATGGTTCGACTCCATTTCACGCAAAAATACCTAAGGTACCCGTTTTTAGGTGGGAAATTACCGATTGAATTCTTAAAATGAAACAGTGACACCTCATTTTAAAGTTTTTTTTTTTACGCTGACACGATACAGATCTGTTCTCAAACTGGAGCACTTTGAAGAAACGTGATGATACGTGAGATGTTCTTCAATGGAGACATTTTTCATGATCCAGTTATTTCTTCGAAAATTCGATCTCATAGCCATGATGCATGACTGTTTTTACACTCTTCGCCTTTCGAACAATTACGATGACCAACTGATGGGACATCAGTATTGCTATGGAAAGAGAAGTTTTACCGCTTTACTAGACAACCTCAGAAGTTGAGACGGCTTCTAGATAGATAGAACTGATGGGATGTTGCGGTGGAGATTAGGGATGTAGCAGCAGTTTCTTGTTCCCCTCAAGTTAAGTGCCTCAAACTCTGATTGAGACGTGAAGATATGGCAATGGATTAGGCTACGTTGATATATTTATACGATATGAAATACTTTATATAATAGGCATTAAAAGAAAATCACCGAAATATCAGTATGGATAGAAGAGCGAGGTTACACCGAATTCAAGAAAGCATATTTCATTTCTGAAGACGTATTGGTGGGCTGTAGATAAATCCAAGTCGTGGTCGATGCTCGAGTGGATCCTTGAGGCTGTAATAACAGCCAAGCTGTAATACAATAAGTACCTACCTGCTGACTTATTGTTGGACATTGAAGGTTTGAAGGAGTTTGGCGGCATGTGTGGGTCCGTAGCAGGTCAGCTGAGACAGAATAACGACAATCAATCCGATCTGATCTTGGAAGAACATAGCGTCAGCCTCTTGATGGTGCCGAAGGAAAGCGGCTGAGAGGAACCATACCTTTTATAACGGATAACGAATTGATTTTTTGAACCCCACGCCTCCAATCCCATTTGGTTTTTTTGGATACCACAATAGAGATTTTCAAACTAGATTATGTCCTTGTATCGTTATCGGCAGTTTTCGAAGTTCAAAACTGTGGTCGAGTATGCATGTCAAAGTGACAGACGTAGGTAGTTAAAGTGGCGGTCGGCTGACGCTCTGGTTTGTAGGTTTCCTCATAAATTCGTACTCGAAACGATTAGGTATTAAAATTAAAAATATTGAGCAATAAAAAAAGTGTTCATTTTTGCCAACTGAGTATGTCTCATTAATCGTGTACTTCGTTACTTCGAACATTTGGTCATATTCCTTTTTGGGTTTTGTAGTTCCTTTGTTAGCCATGCAGTTTTTGCAAATAGCTTTTCTTGGGTGTTGGTACCTACTGAATTATTTTTTATTTTGGTTCCGGTAGTTATTGGGAAAAGTGTTGTATGGCGGTCTTAGGAGTTTTCCTGTTTTAATATAATAACGTTCCAAGTATATTTTAGGTCTTCATTAGTAGGTACCTACTACTGCGTCTACTCACTTGACAAAATGTTCATATGGTTGATTCCTAAGGTTTCGTATTTACGAGTATAATAACCAACCAATTGCAATGTTTGTGCGCTGCACGTTCTTTTTTGGTCGTGTATTACGAGATCAAGTTGAACGCGTGCGAAGCACAGAGGTATAATGACGAGGGAGTGAAAGTTCCGCGATTCCGAGGGAGACACAACGCAATGATCACCTTGATTTAGATTGAGCTAGACCTAGTCTAAGCTCCAATTCTTGATAGCTTCTCGCTCGAATTTTCCCGAAGTTATATGGCTACACTCGGAAATGAGTGTAGGATAGAATAATATGCAACTAATGTAAAATAATATTATGTCAAAATTTTAATTATCGCTCATATACTTGGAAAACCGTGTATGTCTGGAGAGATCAACTTTTCAGGAGACAAGAAAAACGCGTACAAAGAAAAACTCGTAAGACTGTCATCACCTCATTTGACAAACCTCGTAAGTCTACGTCCGTGATTTTCGTTACTTTTATGAAATACCGAGGTGAATTTCACCTTGCCAACACTGCTATTCATAGAGTACAAGCCCAGCCTAACAAAAATGAAAGTTGAAAGATGAATAATGATAAAACAACTTACTTTTTCGGAAAAGAGACGAGGAGCACATCAAAACACCAGACCAGACTTACAAGGTTTTCCATCTTTTCTGAATGGTTCCAGACTTACAGGTTCTGTCAACCGCCAACTGCGGGGAAACGGATTGGCCGATATGGAGGAAACTTCACATGGCGGTGCGGCCTGGAATTGACTACTAGCTTATATCCGTAACAGACTTACGAGTTTTTCGGACTTACGAGGTTTTCCAAGTATATAAGCGTTATATTCTACGAATTGGCCCGTGAAACAGTTATAATTATTATTTTTATCATGTTTGATTAAGCAACTCATAGAAATGCCCAATATTCTAGTGAACGCCCAAAACGTAGGTATGAGATGTGAGGGATTAGATTTTCGCTCATGTTGACGATTTTTGATCGGTTCCACCATCGAGCCGTCATTGTAAACGGACGGCTGGTACGAGGTCTTAAAAAAATGTCTTAATCAAGATCTATTCAACTTTGTACAGATTGTACCGTTCAACAGGATCCGGCAGTGAAACCTGACGGTTTTTGCAATGGGATAAATCAATGAATTTTCAAAACTTTTTTTATTTAATAGAGAAAGAGTGGACAACTGAAATACCTACCAAAAGTATAGAAACAACCATTATGTTGAAAAAATAACGTCACTCGGATGACGACCCCCCTTTTCCAGGCACTGCTCAAGTCTGTTAGTAAAGTTCGCCATCACTCTCCGAAATTTGTTAGTAAAGATTGCACGAATATCTCTCTGGATATTTGAGGTAACCCCACAGATAAAAATCGCAATACGTTACGGTGTCTACGTTATTCAGGGAGGAAGAAATCCTGGATCATGGATACGTTTCGCGCTGAGTTCACTCTCACACTGTGTCCGTTTTACTCGAAATAGAAACTGCTGCTGCTGCCCATACATTTACCCTTTGAGTATGGCCTTTGATGGAGCTCTCGAGCGTTATCAGGGGCCCAGTAACGAAAATTTTGTTTATTCACACATACATTGAAACTTTTCGTAACCCTAGGTCAATGGTGCAATCAGCTCATTTGAACAGCACAGGGTTTTCGGATATCGAGTTGATTAATAATAATGAATAATAATCAATGGAAGTTATCAATAGGTAACTAACAATAATAATTATTATTAATCATTACCAGTAAATGATAATAATTTACGCTACTTGATAATAATTATTAATCATAAATTATGATTAATAATAATACCTAATAATTAATATATCATTTGATATATTAAATCTCATTAAATCACCCTTCTTGATCTGAACAGAAGGGTGATCTGTACAAAGAAGATAATAAACCGCTGTGTCAAGAATTTTTAGAGTTTTTTTAATTCGATTTTTGGAATCTACGTAAGCCACTTGATGTTGATCGGGAGTTAACAATCATTTTTCCTTGGTCGATCCCAATGGTTCATTATCGAAGATAATAATTAAAAATGGTATATCTGGACAGGAAAGTAAACACTGAGATAAACACAGTCGCCGAGGGCATCAGAAAGATTCCAAACAAAAAACGCGCACTCGCCTGCACGAATTTTCGGGAATTTTATTAGTTTATGCTCACACCCCCATCCATGACCTATAACAATTTCTCCTAAGAACATTCCATCAATAAGTCAATTTAATGTTTTCATACGTGCCTAAAGTGCTCGAGGATTAGAAACAAAATGCTTGAGCCTCCTCAACGATGAAGAATAGAATTGAATTTTTTTATTGTTGATTGAAGCTGATGAAAACTATCAACTGACGTGATAGTCCAAGCAGCTGCTCCCTGAGAGCGAATTCCCTCGCGAATATTGTGCGTTTGTTCGAGTAGGACGTCTGATGATGGTCTAGTGATGGTCGAGTGGGGATTGCCGCTAACGAGCTCAATGAATTTTCGGGCCGACAATTAGGTTTATATTTCACGGATTATTACTCACACGAAGTAATCATCAATAAATATCCCAAATTACCTTCGTTCCGAAGACACAAAGACCATCTCAAAACGAGAAACTCGACATCATAAAATCAAGTGTCAACGAATTGAATTAAGTACGAGTAGTTACTGCAAACTGTGAAAGATGGCCTGAAGTTTTTGAGTCACGCTCATTTTGTGTTGTTGCCAATAACCAGTTTCTGAATGGCTTACACCATGGCCATGTAACTGGCATTTTATTCCAACTCCTTTCCCTTGATACATCCATTCTTATTCCAGAATCATCCATTGCCGTCATTTTATTTCCCTGTTCACGTGCTCATCTTTCAAGTGCCACTTTTTTCAATAAACTAAGCATTATAAAAGCGCTTCTCGTGCCACTACCTTGATGATGATTTTTCAGCTCTTACAAAATACTTCCAATCTATTCTATTGAAGCCCCCCTTCCTATCAATCTAGCGTTATGAAAAGTTTCAAGGATCATCCTTGGCCCGGCCGGAGCCCTGTCTTTAGTTTTCAATTAACTTTAAAAGGGCAAAAAGCTGTCCAGCGTACCTACGGACGAATTTTTCAATACAATATTTGGCTTCTATGATTTTGATATGTAAACTAACAGATTTGAGGGATGGTTGGAAAGGTTTTTCCGGTGGCCGATCCTGAACTAAAGGTTCGTTAGTGAGACCAATAACCAAGAGAGCCTCCTCCACCCCCCTCCACACACCAAGACCACCCCTAAACTAAAAGCCCAGTAGAAATGCTGTAAATAAAATGGTTTCCAATTCGTTATTGATGCTAAATAAATCTCTTCCCCAACCCACCTGCCCATGCATAACTTAACTCGAACAACTACGGATGGCAATCATACATCGATGTTTTTGAAACATCGATGTTTTTGCGGGACACATCGATGTTTTCTGTGTCGATGTTTTTGGAACATCGATGGCGGGGTTTCGATGCATCGGCACATCGATACATCGATGTTTCAATTTTTTGCCATAGGCTGCTGAATGTTTTATTCTAACGTTTTTCTCGCATACCTAGGAATATTAATAATATTTCTGAATTTTTATTTCCTTTAAATGAAAATGTCGAGGCGTGTTGGCTGAAAAGTATCGATACTTCCAATATTTCGCCTGTGGGAAAGCAGCTGAAACAGGCTCTAATGTCAGGATTTGGCTCAAGATTTAAGGGGCGGGAAAGCTGTCACTTGCTGACCCTACCCATGTTTTTGGACCCACGTTTTGCTTTTGTGAATCGTTTTATATCAAATACAACGTTTAGAACGTTACAACATTGTGAATAGTTTTTATCTCAAAGAACTTAATGTGAACTAAAAACTATACCGTTCCATTTGAATTTTTCGAGATATGAATTTGTCAAATAGCATAGGTTCTGCGATTAATCAGTTGACTTGGAAGGCCACTCATATGTAGAGGATTACGAGAATTTGCAACGTTTTTTGACTACAAGTTCTCAGAAACGCATATAAGTATTATGAGTCGTCTGGGTTTTCATGGGAAAGTCCATGTAAGGTAATGCGTCAGAAGTCGACTCTGCATTAATAGTCGACACCCTCTTCAAAAGTGGGCAAAAGCTAAGGATAAAGACATGGTTTGACGTTTTTAGTTGTTGCTTCCTATTATACTATTTCTTCTCAGCGTAGAGAGATAAGGTTGCCTTAGAAACACGCGGGTTTAAAGGACGCCAGAGCGCTCAAAGCTGCTATCGTTCTTTTGACCACGTTTCTATGCTGATTGTTGGCGTTTTGGCTAAGGACGGACTGGAAATGTAAGTGTATTTCACTCTTATTACCTGACATTTAATAATATCTTTTAAATTTCTGTGTCGTTTATTGCTTCTAGGCAACATTTATTCAGTTTATTTGCGTATCCAGTGATGTTTTGATTGGTTCGGGGAGGGTGACGACTACTGACATAAATTTCAGCTCATATTTATTAGTCGACAGGGGGTGTCGACTTCTGAAAATTTTCAGAATTTGCTGTGCATCAGTAGTCGACACTAGCTGTATTTTCTTCGAAAGTTCACAGAATGGTCTCAAGGTTTAGAGGATGGAATTTTATTAACTTTGTATTTTGTTTTCATGGCAGAAATTAAAAAAATGGCTGGCTCGTCAACGAAGAAGAAGACGAAGGAGGCTCCCAAAAAAACCGAAGAAAACATGCAATCCCAATAGGAAGGGAAGACGACTCCTCCAGTACACAGAGGACCGAATGGCTAAGGCCATTCAAGACGTAAGAAGTGGAGTAAGCATCAAGGAGGCAGCAAAAAACAACGATGTTCCTAGAACCAATCTACTTGGCCACTACTTTAAAGGCCAAAGTAGAAGATTCTCAGCTGTGTTTTGTGCCTCCCTTCTGTATCTGCCTCCCTCTGGCCCCTCTGACGTCATCACCACCTCCCTTCGCTACCACCCGATCATAGGCTCTGACGTACTAAGTGGCCTCCTGCCAGCCGTCTGACGTCATACGACATAGGCTCTGACGTACTAGTTGGCCTCTTGCCAGCCGGCTGACGTCATACGCTCGTGTGTCATAGGCTCTGACGTACTAAGTTGCCTTCTGCCAGCCGTCTGACGTCATACGCTCGTGCGTCATAGGCTCTGGCGTACTAGTTGGCCTCCTGCTAGCCGTCTGACGTCATACGCTCGTGCGTCATAGGCTCTGGCGTACTAGTTGGCCTCCTGCCAGCCGTCTGACGTCATACGCTCGTGCGTCATAGGCTCTGACGTAGTGGCCCGCCGGTCGCTTGTGTTCTGACGTGATCTGAGGGAAAGGGTGAATCAAGGGAACAAATTTTTCCCGTTTCAGTTTATGTGCCAAAGCAAAGACATGAAAATGTCAAAAACTGTGTAAATAGGTACCTAAGCCCAACTGTAATGTCAATTTTCTGACAATGAGTTTTCGACTATAGTTTTCATACCTTTTTACTTAAGTACTTATTGCAATTTGAGACTGATAATGAGCTGTTGGGCCACTACTTTCAAGGCCAAATTAGAAGATTCTCAGCTGTCTAATGATTTTCACGTATAACCGATTTGTTGCTACGGAACTTTAACTTCGCCAGTTATCATCGTACAAAAATCGTTCACCACTCGTTGGATAGCTCTTTATTTACCTAACCATATTACGTTAACCACTGCGGAGTGCGTGGCCGACAAGCTGTGGTATGAACGTGATTGTTTAAATACCTGTGTGTAATCATTATTGAAGTACGAGGTTCGTGGTGTGGGTGTGGGAGGGGGCGCAAAGAATAAAATGTCCCTCGTGGTTGCGTACTTGTACGAAAGCTGTACCCACCGTTTTCATTTACAGCAACACTGTGGTTCACAGTGGTTTTCGTTTGTTTTTTGTCGTCTGGTGGATATTTTTCGTGAACCACCAGCAGTAAATAAGACGTGGAAACAAGAGAATTCGGTCAGAATAAAAACAACTAGACATTTACACTTCAACATACCGTCACACAATCCGATCACTTTCTGAAGATGTGAAATCACCAGCCAATTTTCACGTTCGATGTACAAAAAGAAGGTTTTCACTTGGCTGATTGAACGAGGCTCCACCAGCTGTAAAAACTTCTGTTTTAAGGAGTCATTGAGTGTTTATGACTCCGCGTGCCTAAAGCTACATAATATGACATATAGTTACATAATACGAGTAATATGTTTCTTGAAACTGAATTATAATGGTAACAAATAAAATAAAATTGAAAATAAAAGTATTGTTCTTTTTCAGAGCTTATCATTTTTTCTTTCCGTCTTCCATGAAAAAAAAGAATAGAAATAAAATAAAAAATTGATTGAAAACCATCGATACATCGATGTTTTTTTTTTTTAAACATCGATGTTTTTGGGGTCCGATGTTTTTGGAGCATCGATGCCGGCCTGTTGATGCATCGATACATCGATGTTTTCTTTTTTTTACCATCCCTACGAACAACGGAGTAGTACTGTATCGCTATTTATTTTATTTCAATAAAGACTAACCACTCATTCAAGCAACAACTTCCGTCCACAATAGTTCATATTCAACTAACCTTCTTGAATTCTGCAGGTATTACTTATTGAAGCTGGAGGAAATGAGCCAACTGGAACTCAAGTACCTTCCATGTTCCTGAACTTCTTGGGATCATCCATTGATTGGCAGTTCCAAACAGAACCGGAGGAACAGGCATGTTTGAACGAGCCGGAACGAAGATGTTCATGGCCGAGAGGAAAGGTAACTTGAAGAATGGTTTCAATATCAATAGTCATCCGAAAATAATAAAACAGTGGTTTTCTTTCGCCAACCTCTGTCCACCTAGTAGGTCCTTCCTTGGTTAGGTCTCCAGTAAAGTACAGAAAAAGTGGGTGATCAAGAGTTTCCTTTGGATCGATCATGTATTGTTTTGAAGTCAACCAAAATCATTCGGTTGGTATTTTAAATCACGGAGAAAAATTTAATCAGTGAAAATTAGAGACCACGATCAAATTCAAACCATGTAAAGCCCAACCCGTGTAATCTTTGAGAACGAAATCAAAATAGTTCCACGTGTTCGCTGTGGGAGATTATCCCTGGGATTGACTAGCACAGAACCATATTTGTTCAGCAGGCTATGAAATGTAAAACGCTATATTTTTAATGACAACATTTATTCAACTTCATGCCTAAATAGCTAGTTTCCTTAACTTTGGTACTGTGGGAGCCGAGTAATTCGGAAACCAATAAATTAATTATGTACGAAATTAATGCTACAGGTCGTAGGAGGGACTAGCGTACTGAATGGAATGATGTACATGAGAGGAGCAAAGAAGGACTTCGATGACTGGGCACAACTTGGTAACAGTGGATGGAGCTATCAAGACGTTTTACCCTATTTTCTGAAATCTGAAGATAATCTCCAAGCAGGGATAATGGATCCAGGATATCATGGAGTTGGAGGACTTATGACTGTCACTCAATTTCCTTACCATCCTCCTCTGTCCCACGCCATTCTTCAGGGTGGACTTGAACTTGGGTATCCAGTTCGTGACTTGAATGGAGTTGCTCACACCGGCTTTGCCATTGCTCAAACTACTTCGCGGAACGGTTCTCGGTTGAGCAGTGCAAAAGCATTCCTGAGACCAGCTAAAGATCGCCCAAATCTTCACATACTACTTAATACAACAGCTTCAAGGGTTCTTATCAACTCAACAACAAAAGAAGCATATGGTGTTGAGGTTGTTCGAAGTAACGGGCAAATAGACAGTTTTATTGCCAAGAATGAAGTTATTATCTGCGGGGGTGCTGTGAATTCACCCCAGGTGCTTTTACTATCCGGGGTTGGCCCTGAGGAGGAATTGAAACGCCTGGGAATCCCTGTTGTGCACAACTTAGATGGTGTAGGAAAAAACTTACATAATCATGTCTCTTTCTTTGTTAATTTCTTCATTAATGATACTTCAACGACACCTCTTAATTGGGCTACTGCTATGGAATACTTATTGTTTAGAGACGGCTTAATGTCAAGTACTGGAATTTCAGAAGTAACTGGCTTTGTCAATACCCGTTTTGCTGACCCTAAAGAAGATTTCCCTGACATCCAATTTTTCTTTGCCGGATTCTTGGCAAATTGCGCGAGAACAGGCCAAGTTGGGGAACGAACAGACGATAGTATGGGTAATAATACTGACCAAGCTCCTCAAAGAATGATAAGCATAATTCCAGCAGTTTTACACCCACGAAGTAGAGGTTCCATCAAGTTGAAAACTAATAATCCATTAGACCACCCACTAATATACGCAAAGTACATGAGTGATCCACATGATGCTGATACATTGGTAGAAGGAATTAAAATGGCGATTCAACTAGCAGAGACGCCTTCACTACAGAAGTACGGAATGCGACTAGACAAAACGCCTGTGATGGGTTGTGAGAATATTGAGTTCGGGTGTGATGCTTACTGGCAATGTGCAGTGCGTAGGGCCACTGGACCAGAAAATCACCAGGCAGGAAGCTGTAGAATGGGGCCAATTGGAGATCCTGGTGCCGTGGTTGACCCTGAATTGCGAGTTCAAGGCATCGACCGTTTGAGGGTGATGGATGCTTCTGTAATGCCTAAAGTTACATCCAGTAATACTAACGCCCCGGTGATCATGATAGCAGAGAAAGGTTCAGACATGACGAAAAACAGGTGGTTAGGTCAAAATGTTTGGAAGAAGTGGTGATGTTTGTTGTGGTTTCATCAATAAATCACTGCCATTGAAATATTCAGCCATCTACCAACCAGATGTATGCTATGGCTCATCCGAATTTAGGGTGTTCAAAAATGAAGTTAAGTATTAATATGCATATTATAATGTCAAACAAATACCAAAGTATACATCGTAGTACGATATTGGAATCTTGGATGGAATCATATTTTCCACCACACTCTGCATATTTGAACCCAGTAAGGTGTGAAAGGAGCTATAGGTACTTGAATGACTCACAATTAGTGAAGAGAGATATTTTCAATGTGTGTTTATTTTGAGTAACGTACCTGGAAAATTTAATTTATTACAATGATGATTCTGAACCTTAGAGTTAAGAAAGTAAAAAAGTCAAGTATTAAAATACCTAGTGTTTTTCAATTCAATTTTATCAAAATATTTTCGCATGCATACTTCCTACCCACCAACGGACAATTTCAGGTCCACTCCATTATGAACAAGGCTTATCAATTAAGGTCACCAGGAAAGCCGTGGGCCTCCTCATCATCCTATGTTATTGCTTTGAACAACGAACCTACATCAACAAATGAAATTAAAACAGAGATTGGGATCAACGATACCTTTGTAGAATAAAGTTTAACTTATTGACGTTCACTCTTTTTATTTTTCTTCCCTATTAACCTTCAACTGGACAACACTGTGAAGTCAACAAGAAATGAACTGTGAGATTGAAATGAAGCTTGAAATGAAGATTGAATTTCTGACTAGGTCACAGCAAGCTAAAATCTTCAAACGTAAACCAACAAATTTTGAGGGGGGGTTAAATTTTTTTTCTTTGGGCGATTCCAATGGTTCGTTATTGAAGATAGGTAATAAACCAAAATGACTTTTTCAGAAAAATACATTGAAAGTTATGTAGGTACTTAATTGAAAGTTCTCAAATTTTCCAAGATAATCTGAATAGCCAAAAACTGTGCGTCAGAAGCGCGCGAAACTGAAAATGTTTCTAAAATTTCGTCAACTCCACAAAAAAAAATTGAAAGAAACCCCTGGCCAACGTACACACTATTCTACTACGTAGGTACATACAACATTATGGCCAGTACGAAGTTAGGATGCTCAAGCTGAGACAGATCCATAACAGGCATCGAACCAATAATCTATTCAGATTCACCATTCAGATCACGTCGGTGTCACCACTTTTGTAGATGTGTGATGACTACAAAAATAAGTTTATCTGACTTATCTGAACTAAACTTGACTTTAGGTGATACATGATCAAAACGAGAAATCATGTCACCAAAGTATTACCGCTACAGTTTCTTAGGGAAAACCAGTATATTTTAATAGTTGAATTTGAATGAGGAAGAATGGTTGTCTACACAATCGTAACTCACTAAATGATCCTACCAAATCACTGATAGGAAAAGCATGAAACTATAAAATATAAATAGATATATTACAAAATGAGTGGATATAAATACAATGTTACAGCTCATTAGACATCAATACTGAACTGGTGAGAGAATCAATGATTCTAGTTTTATTTCATGTTTGGGAATTCTCTTGTTTGTAGACAGCATGGTAAGCATTCCTTATCAAAGCATATGGAAAACAGGATTCTAGTAAATCCATTGTGAGAAACGGTGATTCTTGCACAATCTGGAAAGAAGGAACTGATTAAGTATTCAACAACAACAGAAATGCGGTACTCCATGGTAGTTTGAGTATGCACTCTCGTTTAAATCTTAGGACAGCTTGCAATATTATTGAGTGTTGAACGGATTAAACTTCTGTGTTCATTCAACCTCGCATGTTCTTGACCTCTCAAACTCAATACAAATAGAACATTTCGATTCATGGCACATCATTTTAAATATTACTTACATAAATACAAAGTAGGGAGAAAACTACATTATGTTAACAACTTACCAGATCTAATAAAAGGTAAACTGACTCTCTATGTTTAGTCATCTCTTTGTCAGCTTCTTGACCTAACCTCAGTAAACTGGAGGACGCCAACTATAATCACAAAATTAGTTCAATAAGTTATACAACATAAAATGTTTTGTTTAATAGTTGGAATTTTGAAGAGATAAAAGTGTCATCAATTATAAAAGGAAATGGCCCATTAAGAAAACCATTCCTCATAGGACTACATAGTCATAAAGGACCAAATTCAGCAATGATTGAGCAACTTGTGTTACCTGATACAGTGAATTTTAATATTAATCTATTAGATATTAATATAATATATTAATATTTAATAGATTAATATTATTATACACATTAATATATTTAATATAATATTATTAATATATATTACTATTATATTAATATTATTATATATATTAATATTGAAATAATTTTAATTAAAATGAACCTGCAACAACAAAGAATTGAGGCGATGACTGAAACAGACGTAACAAAATCATAAATTCCCAAATCAATTGAGAATTTCAATTTATTGTTCAAAAACAAGTCAAGATCATGATTCAAACTCAAGTCAGTCATATAAAACCATGAAATGTATGGAGCTCCTGCTGAAGAACATAGTCATGAATCAAGTTCTAATGGCGTGTAACAATACAGTTAATTATGCTGCAGCAAGAACTATGGGATTTCTTCAACTTCAAAAACTATTTATTAAAAACGCATGACAACTTGGTGAAATTCGAAACGAAATAAATTAATTTAAAACTTGACTATCCCCATAAGATTGTAGTAGGGACTAAGGATGGGGCAAGTCCCAGATAGATTCATGAATCGAACAAACAAACAAAATTCTAGAGGGATTCGACTGAACCTACCTAAAAACCCTATTATAAAGTATAAATCGATTTATAAAATCCAGTCATGCAGCATGGTTATGAGAGCAAATTTTCGAAGAAATAACTGGCTTTATGTAAAACGTCTCCATTGAATAACATGATGTTCATGAAGAACATCTCAAGTATCAACCACGTTTCTTCATCTTCAAAGTGCTCCAGTTTGAGAACGGACTAGGATATCGCAATTTTGATTTCACCATCGTGTTCAGCTTGAAAACAACCTTTAAAATGCGGTGTCACTCGTCGGACTCTATCATTTTGGGAATTTATGGGTAATTTTGGACAAAAAAAATAGCTTCATTTTCTTCAAAAATTCGCTAAAAGAAAAACTGTAAAGTTCAACTTACTGCTAGGAATTCCTTCATCCTATCTTCAATGTCACCTTGGCCACAAATGGTAAATAATGCGCCAAATATATTGTTGATTGCTGAAGCCATGCAATGAATATTGTTTGCGTGGCCTTCTAATGAAGCTTTGTAGAATGATACATCATTTCGAGCAAGCTTGGGGATAGACACCGCTATGAAGACCATGAGCAAACAAGCCAGAAGGTGTTCATCCTCTTCCACTTCTGTAATGATATCCTCTATTTTAAAATAACCACTGACATTATTAATTTAATTGACTGGTTACAATACACTGGCAACACAATACAATATACAAAGAACAACGAAAAACATAATATATAAGCACTTAATACCACGTTATCTTACTAACATAAACGTTGAAATAACAATACCACTTATTTGCGCAATTTCAACAAATATAATTTTCATGGGGTATGCAAGAAGGACGGTGGGGGCCATCGAACTTGTTATACCTATGTAACATTTTAAAAAAATTCAGATCTTTACCCCATTTTGAGTATTACAATTTGAAAGTTTGTTGGTGTCAACTATGAATGTTTGAGCGTTAACATCACTGAACTGCGGATCAGTGTACGCAATGACCGAACAAAGCAATATATAACCGAAGATTTACAACCCTTTCATTCATGTATATCACATCATGTACCATCACCAGTCATAGATGAAGGGTTTTAACCTCATTTTTAGCGAATTTTTTTCAACTGTCCTTAATAACAAAAGAAGTGAACGGCAACTAACCATTTTTTTGGTTTTTCAGCTGAGTAGCCAAAGTAGGATCAACTTTGCACGTCAATCCTGCCGCAGATGCCATTTCACTGACCACCTGTGACAGATAGAATTGAAACAAAGACAGAAATCAGAAAAATCATAAACTTCAATAAAGCCTTTTGTAAAATGATCCCTTATCACCTCTTTACTTGCGACGAATGTTGAAATTTCTTATTCCTGGAATTTCAATTGTAACTAGACCAAAAACTTTGGACAAGAGCTGATGAATGAAACGGAAAATGAAATTCATTTATAAACAGGAAATTTTGAAATTTGATCCCACCCGATACCCGCGCTCCTGACATGAACATGAACATTCCTGCAGTTTGCTCCAATACTAGACCGAAAGCTGAGTCAATTGCCAAAATAACCTTAGTAATAAGTCGGAAATTATAGCTCAAAAAACACAGAAAATATCTTATATTGATAATAATATATAAGCGCCAAAAAAGTTTCCCGCCAGATCGAATGGTGTCATCGATTCTTTGATTGGCCGACAGCAAATGCCTCAAAAACGCGGTAGAAGCAATATCACACATGTGATTTGGTAACCAACATCGTACATGTCCACCTTTTCCGTTACTACCGGCACCATGGAAGGAGTCGAAGAGGTAAGTTCGTTGTTTACACTTTGAATATTGATCAAAAAAAAGTTTCTTTCTTTTTATTGTTGGAAGATTATTAGTATCTGCATATGGTACAACCATGGAAACCCGGGGACTTTGCTAATAAATAACTCTCAAACTCATGTCTTGCACATGTGCGATCATCATAGTCATCCTGCTATGGGTTTCAAGTGAAATTTTTCTCGTTTCTCACCGTAGAAAAAATGTGAGGGTATATACAGGGTGTTTGGCACTTGGTGTAATAGAAACAAATGGGTAAAACTAGACTGAAAATGGAGTAGAGCGCCGTCAACAGCACCTTTCTATCTCAATCCGTCCCCAAGATATGATTTTTTAAATGTTTGTCCAAAAAACCACGTTTTTTGCCATAAAGACCCACGTTACTTCACTTTAAAACAACGTTTTCCTACTTTTGACACATTTTCGGATTCAGCGTTATTTTCTATATACGTCTACTCCACAACATTTTTAATCATAAACGAACTCAACTGCAGTTCAAACATTGACAATTTTAAAGAAATTAAATTTTTGAAAATACTTGTACGTTAACTGCATTTCCAAAAAACGTGCTGGAACCTGGCAAATCTCATGAAAAATTGCAAATTTAATCAGCTTTCTAACTCTGCGATTCCTTATCGATTTCATGGAGTAATTCAAGTTTGAATGCGGAAAAACAGTAGGCACCTACAACAATTCGAGTAGGAGCCTACCAGAAAATTGAAAAACGGATTCTCAATTTTTTGTGTTTGCAGTTGTAGAGATATGATTCAGATTCATAATTTCAATGATATCAGGGCAAAATGAAATCCTCGTTGATTGACGGATTGAGATAGAAAGGTGCGGTTGGCGGCGTTCTACTCCATTTTCAGTCTAGTTCTACCCATTTTTTTCTTTTACACCAAGTGCCGAACACCCTGTATATACAGGGTGTCCCACGTAAGGGCGGACATCCCGCCAGGGGTGACAACTAATTTGTGACTAAAAATGTCCTATGACTCATATTTTTTACTCCACTTAAAACCCGAGTTTTCTAAACAATAAAATTATTTTCATACAAGAATTTGACGTACTTAATCTTTCTTCCCCAACATCACACAAGTGCCTGGAAGTTACTGCCAACATCGCACATCTCCCTTATAAATTGAACTAGTAAAGACATTTCTCATTTAGCATTATCAACTCAAGTAATAGCACTATCGAAGACTAGAAATGACATTTTTTTGTTCATCTAGGCTGCCACACGCGTTTGAATCAGTTTTTTGCCTCTCCTATAATGTTGTGAAAATGGAGATGTGCGATGTTAGAATTACAGCGACGATATATTATATTAATTGGGATACCACTTAACCATCAAAAGCCTAGCTCCCAAGAGGCAACCTAAATACCTACACTAGTGTCACCAGCTGGCATATGTTGGCAGAAGTCAAGAATCGAGGTCAAGAGGAATGGAATTCTCTCTTCAAGAACATCAACCAATGCCTCTTGAGCAAGCTGTCTAAAACAAAGTATCACTCCAATTATCGTCATTCGCTGGAGAACATTGTCCACATCTGCAATGAAAAAAAGAGGGAATACAACAATTGGAAGTGTATACACACTTTTTTACACTTTCAGTAAAGCAAGAAAAGATAATCAAGTATGAAAATTAGTACACTTTCATGAAGATACAGAGAACACGCTGTATATAAGTGAAGTGAAGTTAAATTTTAAAAACTGAGATGTAAACGCTGGGCATAATTGGGAGGTCATCAGAAGACACGAAACATCGTTATTGAATAGGAGTCAAATCGATTGATAGGGGTTTCCACTGTATGAACATTTAGAAATTACTTACAGAGTAGCTTCTTAAATTGTTCTTTCATGATCTCCGGTTTATCGAAGTTGGTCCTCAAAGCAACCAGAACATCCTTATTGCTAGCAACCAATTTCTGGGAACAGTATGCTGATATATAATACATGTAAAGTACCTATATGTAAAGTATTATAATTGATCATTCATTGACAGATAACACTTTTAACCTTACCAACTATTGGATGACACCTGAGCCGACCAAGCCTCATCTAGTATTCTAGGAATATGGGCATAATCTAGGGAATTTCCCTTGCTTCAATTAAAAAAATCAGCTGTATTTTTGCCCCTAAACTTTTGAATTTCTATACTTTTTTATAAAGGACTAGAAAAATTTACTTACTTTTAGTTCTTGAACTTGACTAGCAATGTGCCACATCAAAGTTTCATTTAATAACTTCATTCCATAGGGGCCTACAAGTTCGGCTAATGCCCTCAATTCATTCATGTCAGAAAATTCTTCAGCGTTGAAAGGAATTGCTCCCTCTGCAGTTAGGCTGACAAACGCTTTTTGATTCATGGAAAAACAAATACTTCCGGCACTGACACGTCGAAGAAGTACATCAGAATACCTGAAACAATTCATTTCCACAAACGTTTTAGTACAACATCAATATTCAGGGGGTCAGAAAAATAAATTAACATCAGCTTGAGAATAAATGTCTAAAAAGCTTGTGCTAACCTAGAGCAAGGGCTGAAATGAGAAATAAACCTCCATAAACACCGTTGAATTTGTCCGACCAAAGTGGGTACCAGTCACTTTTGATGTATGAAAAAAATATCAAAACAATAGCCAACATGATAAGTTTTGATTCCACACACTTTTTTGAGTTCTACTAGAAGCATGAGCATACCATTGAGTGTATAGAGCAGCGACAGTTTTTTCGCCATGGCTGTCCATTTGTTGGGTCTGCTGAAGAAGAGCATTGTTAAATACTCTTGTGATGTCAATGTGAACTGCAACAAATTACATGATGACAGCACTGGTAACATTCAACATCGATTATGAAAGCAGTCATCAAATTGGAGAATCAGATGCAGCTGAGTCTATTGATAATACACACATTCAGCACCCCCTTTAAGGTGGTTAACTATGCACTAATCATTTACCATAATTTTCAACAGTCTGGAGAACATTCATATACGCTCTCACGCTTGCCAAGAGCTCAGTAGGCTTAGCGATTTCATTAGTGTCTGGATTGAACATCACCATGCCAACTAGAGCCCGAGAAAATCTGTTTTCTAGATGTTGATGAAGGTATTCCCGAGGAGCAAAGGTGTACTCCCAAACATTAATGGTAGCACAGTAGTTGAGCGCAAAGCAGAGTTCTGTAAGGGCCATGTGAAGTTTGTCCATCCTAAAATGCCAGAGAAAATACAATAACCATATTTGATTACTGTGTTTTGGAAAGACAATTAACTAAGACGGTATCCTCATGCTTTCCTGGTACACTGCGTCCTAATGCAGTCATATAAATAACATGTACAATACTAGCCTGGCCAACCAGGCCTATGCAGTTATCGTTTGATTTGATGTTGATATGAATCAATTTTCTGGTAACATGACTATTTATTTGGTGGGAATCGACAATTATTAACCGAATATCGATCAATATGTGTGTTATGATAGCGTGTTTCCTATGCACAGACTTTTTAAGATTGGTGCCACAAAGCGCGCTACTTTAGGAAGGGCCATAGGAGGAATCTTTTGCAGCATTTTAAAAAACAAATGGCTCGACCCATTCGTGCGTGTTGTGGACGTCGGTCAGGCTATAGAGGTCGTCATCAACATAAAAAAACAAGCTGGTCTCCATACTTCCAACATATCTGAATCCCAACAGCTGGTTTAATAACGAAGAAACTTCACAACTTCATAAGAAACTTCTCAAAACGATGCGCTCCGGTGGTCGGGAATGTAAGTTTGGCGGAATGGATAGCTCATTTCCGCGCCTTGTTGAACCCGGACTGTAGGTGGGAACCTATCCTATACGCAGAGCCAATGATAAAATGCCCCATTCAAGACGCCGAGTTTTCATTGATGGACCTGAAAGGTCTTCGATGTAAAATAACAAGGCTCCGGGTGATGACTGTATACCATACGAGTTTTTCAAGAATGACCCGAATGTCTTCCTGGCTTCGCTCCTGTCTGTCTACAACGAAATTTTTAAGAACGGTAACTGCCCACAAAACTACACCAGCTCCATCATATTTCCTCTGTTGAAGAAGGGTAACCCGGATGTGGTGTCAAACTATAGAGGATTATCGTTTATCAACAGTAGTTCAAAAATATTCTCTGGCTTACTGTTGAAGCGGATTAATGATTACGTGGAAAGGGGGGAAATTTTTGAATGAGAATCAAATGGGCTTCAGGAAAGGGTACTCAAAAGTTGTCTGTATATTCGTACTAACAAATATAGTAAGCCTACAACTGAGCAAGCGGGGACGCAAGTTATACACCTTTTGTGTAGACTTCAAGTTGTGCTTTGATACGGTAAATAGAGAGGCACTCTTCTATAAATTTCATTAACTTGGTTTTTCAACGAGTGCTGTAAGAGCGTTGAGGAGTCTCTACCGCAACACGAGGGCAGCTGTGTGGGTCGGTGATGGAACCACTGATTGCTTTGAAGTGGAGAATGGTCTAAAGCAGCCCGATTGCTTTCTCGATATTCTTGAACGATCTAGTGGAGGAGCTGTGGAATACAAATACGGGAGACCAAAATCGGGATGATTGCTTACGCTGATGATTTGGTTCTGCTTGCTGCAAGTCCGGCTGATTTACAGAGGAATATCAACGCACTACAATCGTATTGTGAAAAATGTAGCCTTATGGTCAATCTGGAAAAGTCAAAGGTGATGGTTTTCCGACGCGGAGGACGGCTTGCTGCGGGAGAGGGTTGGGGCTATCAGTCTCGGTATCACACTAACCCCACGACTTGCATACCAACAACATTTCAACCAGAAGGCCCTAGCAGCGAAACACGTCATCTACCTATCATGGAGAAAGATTCTCACCAACCCAAAAGTGCCTCTGAGAGCTAGATTGGATGTATTTATGGCAGTGGTAAGATCCATACTGTGTTATGGTGCCCAGATGTGGGGGTACTATACCCCACGAAAGGTAGAAAGCCCCTCTCGCCCTGCATTATCTCAAACTACACTTACAGTACATAAGGAAACTGGTAACAATGAATGAGAAACGATTCCCGCGGATAGTGGCACTAGAGGTGGCGCTCAAGAACGTAGCTTTTGCACAGCATGTAAGAGAGCTAAAAACCAAGTATCTGGTCGCCCCGAATGATGATTCGGAGTGTAAATGGAGTGTAGCTTCAAGCAGTCGTGGGTGGATAGGGCATCTAACTCGACACACTACCTTTGGTACAGATGCCTGGATCACAAAGTGTGCGGATATGTCATCGGACCGGGAAGTGGGACAGGTGCGGTGGATAATGAAATTGAGAGCTGAGCTCCTCAACCTCAATTATCAGCCATGTATTGAGGAGAGGATACACTTGTGTGCCTTGTGCAACATGCAAGCGAAGGAGGATGTGTACCATTTCGTCGCTGTTTACCCAATATTAACGGAGTTACGGGTAAAGTGTTTGGGGTGCCGCAATCTGTCGGAAGCTGACTTCATCAATTTGTTGAATGTTCGCGAGAGGTGGACGAACCTAACCCTCTACTCCAAATTAGCATGGGGGTATAGAAGTGAACTAGTGCGGGAGTTCAATTACAATTATGATGATCTAATAATATAATAACATTGATATTTTGTGTGTTATTTTTATTTGTTTGTTAGATTTACACGTAGTTCATTTCAGTAACATGTATATCTGTAACGCAATCTTGATGTGATCTATAATGTGATTCGTCATCTGTAATGTGAAAAAGTATTGAACGAAGTATTTTTAAACAAAACAGAAGGCACACCTTTTTAAGGCCGTTATTTTTTGAAAATTGTCCGCGATGCAACTCAAGAGATTGTGACCCTTGACCCCTGGCTGACGGCCTAATGGCCATGCCAGTTTCCAGACCTTTGTTCGGCGAATTGGTAATTCAATATTTCTGTATTATAGCTACATGTGTAAAATCATGTAGAAGATTTTGTAAATAAAGGTATTTACATACATACATACCATCGTCAGTAACAAAACAATACAAATACAATGTTTGTACAAAACAAAACAAGTCATTGTATTTCGCCGCTTCCACTGCATTATTGAATAAATTGAATACATATCTAAAGGGATTTGTTGATCTCTGATTTATTTACCCACCCCTTCCATTTTTAACTATCTACAGTAAGGGCAGCGAAATAATTAAATATTATTATTGTATTTACGTTTTGTATTACCGAGCCCTTTCAATTTGGTTGTTCAATCTTTGGTTTGGGATGTCCTTGCACATTATTTAAGGTATGCCCCAAGGCTGCAAATGAAACGGTCCCACCCCCCGCATTCTGTCTTCCTTACCCTAAGTGGATGATCCAATGATTTACAACTGTCTGGATATTGAAAACACCGATCTTTTGGAGTAGACTTACGTGGTCAGTTCTTCGCGTGTTTTACGGTAACTCTCAACACCAGGTTTTGTTTGTTCAGGAATGCTCTTCTTGTTCTTTTCTTTGTTTTTACGACTAACCACTTGGGAAATCAATGAAGCACAATGTTTAGGAAGTAACTGAAATCATAAAATATATTCATTATTATAAACCAAGATACAGGTTCATAATAGAAAACGCCCGACATTTTCACCATGAATGAGGTAAACTGGAAGATTTACTTACTTTGTCACTCATGGTGCATTGCTCGTCACAAATTGTTGTTATGATATTTTTTGCTTCTTTAGCCATCTCATCTAGAAACATATTTACTACTGAAAGACTTCTTTCTCGGATATGATGTCTCTGTGAATTAGAGTAAAACGTATATTGTGATGATTGAAGTGAAGGGGTACTTTCTTTTCTAAAACTTACTCCATCTCATTTTCCCCTTTCATATCAACTGTGGGGGACATGACACTCGACATGTGTCATATTCAATGGCAACATAATCAATGTTGTATGTATTATAAATGATTTATCAATTACCTCCTCTGGACACAAGTCATGAGTGCAGCTTTGGAAATGATTACAAAGCAGTGGGAATGCTATTATATAGCGATTCTGAGCAGGGAACTCGAGGCACATGTGGAATTGGTCCTCAAATATTTTGCTGTAGAAGCTGTAACATTTTATTGAAGACAGTAAATATGTGCTAAGCTACCTAAACAGTTAACAGAAAACAGTGTATAAGGGCTGTTCCAAGGGAGAACAGAAAAGTGATGTACTAAAGAAGGAAAAGTGATCTACAACTCGATTTAGGGAAAAGGTCTTATTTTGGACCAACAATGTTGTTAAAGGAAAGCGAAAAATGAGTTGCTCAACCTCCTTTCTGACAAAAAATGATGATTCTCTATAGTCGTATTTATTCATCCATGTTTCTTTTTCTGATGTGAGACAATAGATAATAGACAATGTAAATTGGATTGTCCCTGACTTGACGGTGATTCGACCGTGATCTGATCGTTCCGTGACTGTTGCACTTCGTTTCCTGAGGTGACCCAGTGCGCCCCGCGCGTGCGCAGAAGCCGTTTTTCGCCGATATTTTGAAGGCAGTGGACCCCGGAGCCGTTTCCTGTGTCCCGGGGTTAACCATGGGCGCGACCAATCTGTGTTTCCTGTAGCTGTAGTGCAGCAGAGAGCAGGGTCGACCCAGGGCTCTGCCACTGCCTCATATAATAGAGACCTGTGGTTTGTTTTTTTGTGCGTATCCGAGTTCCGATGTGTGTTGCATGGAAGAGGTGGATCACACTTCCACTTCTTCCATGGTGTGTTGTATACTATGGTGGTTTTGAAGTTGTGAGGTGCAATTCAACGTTTCCTATGGATCCAATCATTGAATAGTTGACGCTCAATTTATTTTTTGACACACCGCTTAAGTAGGTATAATACCTACCTAGGTATTTCTGTTGTGTATCTTGAAGCCACTAAGTACAAGGAATTCGTAGGAAGAGAATCCCGGCGTTATCTGTTGGAAATCACCTGATAAGAGTCGCCCTGAACATACCCCTGATTGTTTCCTTTGGGCGAAACCCAGAGAGAGCCCAGGCCACCAATTGTAGAAACCCGATGAAAACCTGCCCCTACTTGGAGCAAACCTGGCGCTCCTCAGGAAACGAAGCAAGATGATGAGCAAATAAAATATCATAATTACCAGAAGATAGACAAATCTGATGTCTCTATTAGGATCTCATCAAGATAATCAACCATTTTTGTGTGGAAAACTATGGTATCAATTAGCGAAGCAAGCTCCCTTTTCTCTACAAGGGGCAATGGTGACTTGGCCACTGAGGTACTAGCTTGTAATCGGAACCAATCAATTCTCAATCCTTGAAAGTCAAATATTTCATTATCTTCAACTGTAAATAAATAAAAGGACAATTAGTTGTATGAATTCAGTAGTATATTATCAGTCATATATGAGAAAGAACAAGCACAATTTCCATTAGCTGTTGATATTTTCTTCACTCCTCACAAGTTCGCAACTTGTTGGGACTCAAAAGCTGAATGCAGTTCGTAAGGAATGGTAAACACATGATTAATCCACCCCTCAGCCGCCATCTCTGCATCTGATTTTGATGGAGGGCCAAAAACATCCACGGCCGCCCTTTCTAACGTACGTCTAGTTGTTGTTACTGCCAGTGTAATTATAAAACTAATGGGAATCGTGAAATCGCTGGACATACGGGCAATAGCTGCTAGGTGATATTTTATTCCTTTGATCACTCCACTAGTACAATTAGGCTTCAACGATCTGAGGCAGCCTTCACTCAAATTATTTAGAAATTGGGGGAAATTATGGTCAGGAACTGCAGGACTGCATTATTTGAGGGTGAAGGAGAATTTTAAGAGTCCTTGATAAAACCACCACAAATTAACTAGCAATCATTTAAAAATCTAGAGGCATGCTCTTTCCCTAATTTAACCCTTTAATTAACAAAAATTCAACAACTAACAAGTCAACACAACACAAAAGAACAATGAAGAATTTGGTATTCATTCACCACTTACCTTGCTTGACTGAAAGATTGGCAATAGCATTGCACATTGATGAAAGAATAGTACTTTCATCTTCTGGGCAAACAGTAAGATTTTGCATCATTTGGTTGAGAGCAATAGCATCAAATCCACTAAGATATTGAACATAATATCTTTGAATCACTTGGCTATATTTCCTCACAAGTACTGAAATTAGAACATATTTCTTGATCAAACAAATAGTTATAAATGCTGGTTCAGTGTTAGCTCATCAGACCCTCCCAACCGCCTAGAGGCAGTAAAGTGAGGCTCCCAAGGTGCTTCTACCCCCAGCCGGGAATGAGTAGGGAGATTTACCTATTTCTTTTATTTATCCGGAATCGTATGGTTTTGCTCATACTCCATTAGGAGTAGTTGATGTCCAGAATAATACAACTCGTATAGTTGTCAGATCAAGAGACAAGCTTCACTATATTTTCTTTTTTCAAACTAAACTTGTATTGTTAATCCTCTAATACTGTATTAGGTAGGTACATTTGTTTTTGAGAAAGTTTGTTTTGAGAAAGTGCACCCAAGTAACCATTAAACTTAAATCTGACAACTAGTTACTAGTGAAGTACGTGATCAAGAAGACGGTGGATGATCTAACACATTAAAATATGTTGGAACATAATTTTTGTTCTTCGATATATTGAACATTGAATCGATTCATTGGCCAAAAAACCATGATATTGCTAGTCTATGTAATAGGGAGATAAACTGCCAACCATTAGGGAGGGATTATACAACAGCTTTGGGAAAAATGTTATGGCTATTCGTGTGATGGATACGACCCTGCATACGACCCTGGAACACAGTCCCTCTTTTACCAAGAACAAGGAAATGAGAGCAGTGATCTTTCCTGGAATGTCAGACTAAATTATTACCTACATTTACAGACATGGTTTCTGAACCGCACTCACCCATCTGCATTGTATGACTGGTAGGAGAACAGTGAGCATTTCAAACTGCAGTAAAACTGTTTTGGATGAGCATAGGAAAGCCAAGCCATGAGAAGAGTTTGAACAGGATTGATAGCCCAGATCTGCTTATCCTATTCAAGGGATGCAAGTAGAAGGTTGGCGTGGGGCACAAATCGTGTTGTAAATAATTGTAAGAACAAATGAATGGTGTACGAATTTTGCGTTAATTGAAAACTATCTGATACAAGAACTGTTCGGCCGTAACCTCACACCGCGAAAACAAATAATAAAATAACAAAAATAAAATACGCTTCCTCATAAAATTTCCTTTCACTGCCAGTTCAACCACCTTGAGGTTGTTGAACGTCACGTCCCGTTGGCATACCTGGGTAGTCCCTACACCTGGTTAGTTATCCCTACATCTGTGTACTTATACCATTAACCCCCTGTGGCAACGACCTAAGGTCATTGTATCATAACTGACTTCGCTCTTCCATTCCATCCCTCCAAGTTACCCCTTCTCGCGGTTTATTGTGTTTTCACAAGAGTTCCAAAACGTCTGCTCCCCTCTACCTAGGTTATAAAATCCCTGAGCACTGCAAAATGCGTACAGTCCACCGTTCAGTCTACAAACTTCATTCAGTCAACGCGGTTGAGTCAACCAACGCGGTTGACTCAACCAACGCGGTTGAGTCAACCAACGCGATTCGGTCAACCAACGATCTGTCAACCAACACATTCACTCGCATCACGTTCAAACGCATCACTTTCGATCTAACTTATAACTGTTTGTACCCGACCTACTCTGTGACTCAAGTCTCCTCAGTGTAGTAACCCCTCGTGTGTTCAAGTGCATTCACTCTACGTAAACCTGTATTTTTCTACAATCGTTCATCTATTCATTAACCTGTACACATCGACATTTCATAACGCTCACGATCATATGTAAATATATATCAGCCATCGAAGTTAAACTGACTATCTTCTCATTTCATCCCTGATCTTCCCGTTGGTAGAGCAAACAGCCCTACACTTTGGTGCCGAAACCCGGGAATGAATCAGGCAAGGGTTGACAGTGAAATCCAAGTCAACTCTTGATGCAACTTATCCAACATCATCCGTCATCATCCAACTGCTCTCCCACATCGAAACAAAATGTCAACGAAACAAAATGTCTATTCGTCATGGTGCTCCGACTACCAAACCATCAGCACGGAAGTCCGACCCCTCACCAAGGACTTACTGAAAATCGTCGAAGTCATCACGGGCCGTCTACACAAACACCTCACTGCCTGGAAAAAGCTCCTCAACGAACGCGCCGCCTCTCTGCCCCCACCGTCGCGTACTGTAAGTACAAACAGTTCTCAGTCAGATTTTAGATCGAATACTTATAGTGATTTGAAAACACTGGCAGTGCTCATCACGACCATCCCCGTTTTTGACTTTTCACAATTTTAAAGACCAACGCTTCGATGATCATATCGCTCTCAATGCTTGATAACTAGACTGGACGGAGCCCTACATTTTGGTGCCGAAACCCGGGAATGAATCAGGCAAGGGTTCAAAGTGTAGGGCTGTTTGCTCTACCAACGGGAAGATCAGGGATGAAATGAGAAGATAGTCAGTTTAACTTCGATGGCTGATATATATTTACATATGATCGTGAGCGTTATGAAATGTCGATGTGTACAGGTTAATGAATAGATGAACGATT